>JAGDQP010001360.1:111031-125213 GCA_022664845.1 Lepisma saccharinum | reverse complement strand
AAGCTTCTAGCCAGCGCTAAGTTGAGGCCAAGTCATAGCGCTGGCTAGAAGCTTAGCGGTAGATTGTAAAACTTAAGGTTTGTATCTCATGTGGTGTGAAGATAACGTGAGAACTTTCTCGACCGACTGAAGCTGTTTGAAGCAAACACCGTACAAGTGAAATAGTAACGATCCTCTATTCCACCCCCTCCCCATCCTACGGTCGATTGCAAAACTGGGTGTAAGCTGAGTTGTCGGCGTGTATGGACAACGTGCAATGATTTGTGCAGTCCATTTTCACATGATGTTTTAACTGTAGAGGATGTTTTCTGATTATGTAGCAAAAGTGTTTGTTACACACAAGAATATTCACCAGGTAGGTTTTAAATGCTTATTATCATGGTTAGATGCAATACGTGCAGTTAAGTGCGGAATGTGGAAGTGGCAAGAAAACGCTTATTTACGGAAAGGAAATGGTAAAAGAAAAATTTTATGAACAAGAAACGAACGAGGTCGGAAAAGAGTTAAGGACAGGCGATGCGAAGAGTAAATCCCGGGGAAGATTGCAACAATGATACAATTCCCCTTACTTGAAGATTTTCATTTTACTTGACGTAAACGTTGTATCTGCTGCATTCTATGTAAGAAGTAGGAACATAATTCATATGCAGGTGTAGATACTGATGTCAATAATAATTCAAGTACAATACCCCCATTCTGCTCCGTATACGACGCGGAACTGCATTGTATAATAAAATCTTAATTTAAAATAAAACATTTTCATAGGTTTTCATTGTTTTATTTAATTATGGTAATAAACAAATGTAACGGTATGAACTTCTTTTTTTTCCAGCAGTTACTTACGGTTAAATGTTAAGTACCCCCATCGCGCCCTATGTTGTGTAGGACCGCACGCTATGCCTCTCTTTACGTTAACTAATGCACCACAGAAAATGAAAGAATTTTTAATGTGTCAGTTTAACGAAGCAACAATGAAAAAATCCATGAAACAATTACGCAAATATCTACTTAAGAACAACACACGCAAAGGGGCGTCCCTGGATTATCCTTTCGAGAAGTCTTAACGCTTTTTGGCTGATCTACGGTCAGTATAGGCTACAGTGTAATTCCTAAATCTTTTACACGGGATCAGTTACTTTCTGAATAAGACTCGTGTAATCAAGCATCTTGTATGTACGGAAAATATAGTAACTTCGATTATAAAAAGAAACTAGAGTATTCTTTTCGTTTTCTCAATTAAATCTGGACATTTAAAACATGATTATAGGAAACATCATGTAATGAAAACCGTAGACGTCTTCATTTTATAAAATTACTATGGAAACTTTCTCCATGCGCAAATTTTCCTAAAATTCTTCTCTACAAATCATAACTCATTACTGAATACGCATCATATTATATCTAAAATAATCCGATGACATCTCGCTCGCAATAAGATTCAATTGTTTTCAACTTTCACTTAGCACAGTATAAAGGTTGAAAAGCACCAAATGAAATAATTATTTCATTAAATATTATATATCATGTAATACAAGAAGAAATTACATTTTACTTTACTTTCTATGATATATAATGATGAAACTATGGTATATATTTAAAATACTAAAGAATTTTTATAAGAATTCTTAATGAACAAGGAAAAGTGCTCATAACGTATTGTACTAAATAACCGGAAACACGCTATTTAGTTTCGGCTAACGCAGAAGTTGAATGGAGTAAAATTTTGTACGCGTATTTAAGTTTTTGCCTGTTGATTAGTAGCTTTCGAGATTATTTTAGTTCATTAATTATTTTCTTTATCTGGAACATTTATTTGATGTCTTTCGTTAGACATTTTTTAGTGTTTCCTCTCTGGAAAATATACTTCTTTTAATTGTGAATGTCATTTTCATATTGGATAATTTAACCATTTAAAATCTGTACCTTTTCAATTTGCGCAATAACAAATGATAAACCACCACAATTAAACACATGAACTATAAATGGGTAACTCTATAAGAAAATACGCTTTTCTTAAATTCTATGCAAACTTAGCCATTGCACTGTACAGAACAAACTATATTAACGTCACATTGAGGAAGATAATGGGGTACAGTTTATACGCTAGCGATATCAAACCTTGCACTTCTGAGGGGAAAAAATAACTATTTCCCCAGTCAGACAAGGTTGAGTATAATATCAAATCTAATTATACCAAGTATATTCCTTATACACTTGAGACACGTTGTTCTGGGTGAATATAAAGCTACTGTCACGCTCAAGAAAGTACACTAGCATTACGTAAATAAATTCAAAACAATTCTCGTTTATGCGCTGTATTTCCACTTTTCCTCCTAATATGGCCATTCATATAAACGCACGTCACCGATGTAAAATTTTAAACAATATATTTGATCATGTCAAAATTTGTTAATACCATTTGAACATTTGTCGTTGCTTAAATATTCGCACACAGAAAGTAGTGTATTTGGTGGTAGAACAGACTTAAATATTCAGTTTGAAAAAGAATGACTAACATTGATTGATTAATAGAAAAAATAAACAAAACCAATACAGAAAGGACCCTATTCGACTTCCAAAGGTTAACATGATGAAACGTGAACAAATGAAGAAGTCACCAGTATCAATTTCTCTCTCTATTCAAGATGATAGGTAAATTTAATTAGAAATAGGTTATAACTAAAAATATACTGCACCGATATGCATCGCAAGAAACTTCATATTTAACGATAATTCGCATCTGAAGAAAGCGGAAACGCGTACAGACTACCACGTTGACCTTCTCAACTATACAGAGGTTGTTCTCTCTTTTAAAACCATCTTCAAGCTGTCTGTGTCTGTTTTTAAGAGAGTCCTATTGAGTTTTCTCCGGTGAGGTTCAATGTAATTCTACCGGATCAGGAGTTTCACTGTATATGAGTTTCCGGAAATGGCATTCCTCTCGAACGTGCAGTTCACTCCTACCACCTGCATCAATTCAATACTGAAATCTGTCCCACCCTGTAGGGCCGAAAACCCTACCACCTGTATTATGTTCCTGAAAAGTACTGAACATTTTTTGAGATTGTTTACTTAGTATTGCATATAAATTTTAAAAGACACGAATTTGGTATCCCAACTTAAAGTATCACTGACTTCACCATTACAACCGGATTGTCTCATAGCTCAACAAGAACTAAAACAACCAAATTCGTTCTCGAACTTACTTCAGACACTACGTCTGAGATGAAAGCAAATTACTTCAATCTCTCCTAGTCCTTACGCCGACATGGCTTGTTTCCTCTGTGGATATACCTCCCTTCTGTCTATATCTGCTGGGGGATCAGCTGCACTTTGTTACTTCAGCCCATACGATACTTTTGTTTTTCGACTATATATCCTATAGTGTGAGTGTGGAAACCGAGATAGAGAGAAAGTATGAAACAGTCACGTGAAGTGGATATTGGTCTCCAGAGCAAAGCAAGTCCCCCTTGACGGAGACCGGACAGAGACCCTTTGTGGTAGCAAACATCCCTTTGTGTAGAAAAGGAAGCTAATATCTCAAGTGGCAGGAAAACGGGAAGTTAGTTGTCTACAGAGCCTTCCCTACTAGTTCACTTCAAGTTGCTTCGGTTAGCAGAGCAGCACAAAAGAGGAAACTACATACTACGCAACAGACGAGAATCTCGCCAGAGGAAGGTTGCTACTAAAACGGTGATTTCTGGGAGAGGCCGCCGTACTTACGACCCTTTCCAAACCCTGATAATTAATGCTCTCATTAACTTCCCCCTACCCACGATTCCAATCAACCCGTGTGAAATTAACAGTACATCTCGGGAACGGACACTAATAGATTGTCGGGATTTGCGGCTGCTTTTACCCAACACGCCTTATCATTGCGCGGTAGCCGAATTCAATCCCTTCTTCCTCTATAACTTCACTTAGCGGTGGACGTTAACCCCAAAATCTCTTCATTGAAACCAATTCTTCTTCTATATTTTTTTCTGGTACAAGAACATCAAAAAGTCCTTCCAACCATAATTCAAAAGGAAGAGAGATGTATATCCTTTTCCTCCATTTAAAAAGGAAAAAGAAAAACATGAATTATATATTTTTCTCTTATCTTCCAACTACATTAATTCAGCGAACTAGAAAACTTAGTTAAAAAAATAAAATAAAAAGACAACGACGAGGTTTGAAATGGGCCAACCACTACGTGGGTACGGGCTTCAAACTCAAACCCAAAATTAGATTATCCACTTGAGTCTTGAGTCACTGAAAGGCTGTTTCCTAATTTCCACAAACACTTACAGAACAAAGAAGAACCAAGGAACTTCGACATCTCTCCTGAAATTTATCCTAAATATATTTCATCACAATGAAGTTATGTAGATGTTTTAGGAAACCGATCGCTTTAGACTAAACGTAACTTGTATATTTCGCAACTTGCTAATAAACGTCGAAGGAATGTCAATATAGTACATAAAAATACGATACAGTACATTGTATGCGGAAAACCCGAGAAAACGAGGAAAAAGAACTAAAAAAAGAATTACATACAAGCTTTTCTCAACCTTTTTTATCCTGCAACCCCCTTTTACCATTTCTTCTAGCCGGCGACCCACATAAGTGATTCTCTCGTTTATAGTAAGAGTTTTCGCATCACTGCATGAAATACCCACCTACATCATACACATATATATATATATATATATATATATAGGGTTCGATTCCCGGTGGGGGCTCAAAAATTTCGGTGTTGACCCAGCATCGTGAGGACAATTGGGGAGTTGCTGTGAATAAAAGACAGTGGCGATCACAGTGAGAGCTTCGGCTTTCCTCTCCCAACCCGTCTGGTCAGCGTGGGAGCAGTAGACCAACTCCTCCCTTCGGGGAGAGGCCTCACTCACTAGTGGATTGAATATGGCTGTGATTTATCTATAAATATATACCCAGTGTGATTCAACAAACACTTCCCCATTTCTTGCGGTCTAGTGGCAAAACCATCATTTTTCTTAACTGGCAAAATGGATAAAATAATAACACGTCGTTTAAAAGCTACTTTGATTCTATTTGCAAAAACGTTGTTATTTTGGAATTTCATCCAATACTTTAGAAGAAATCGCATTCAAAGTTTAACTTATTATACACAAGAAGTTCTCAAAAGAAGTAATATTTTACTTTTAAACCTTATGAATACTCTCAACTACCCATTAAACAGCAGAAGCGACATCAGCAAGCTTCGTTCTGATCAACACTAAGCGCATATCCTCATTTTTTACTTTTGGCCAGCTTTTTTTGGAATCGGCCGCACTGTGCGCCGTGGAAACAAACCCAAGGAAGTCTAAGAAAATATTGTTTGGTCATGGATGACATTCTCTGAGCCACATATACAGATTTATTAGACATTTTTCACTGGATGATTGACCAAGTTCGTAGTCTTATAATCAAGGGATCCCAGAGGCGATCTCAAGTGAAGATAGAAGTGGTTTGGATACAGGAGGGCCCATAATTAAGACGGTAATAGTTACCATCCCACGGAGGATAATGGCAAAGCACTACTGACTGTGTTGGCTAGGGACTTTTGGATCACATATTCTGGGACAATATAACCACCGTGCATCTGAGGAAGGGATACAAACACTTGTGATGCGTCACACAAATAGTGGTTACATGGAGAAATAGCAGAGATACTTAGGTAACTCTTCTGGGTATTAACATCTTTTGTATTACTTTTCTTGAAGCTCAAACGGGCTTGAAAAAAAAAATAACACTCGTATATTCCAGCTGATTGCGAAACCTGGTACATTACACAGGACCGCAATATTTTTTCTTTTGACCGGCAAACGTTGTGTGCAACGAGTACCATTAACTTTCCTTCCTTAGAGAAATAGACCTGAGGAATATGAAAATAAAAACTTCCATGCGCTGATGATACGGACTTTTCTGTCTACGACCCGACTTGTGACCTCAGATCCTTACGCAGAGCCTGAGCCTAAGATGCTTTAAGGTGATAAACAAAAATTCAAAAAAATTCCTTACGCAAAGTAAACCGATGGCGGTTTGCCATAACTTTTTAACAGATAATGTCTTCAGGATGGAACCTACATTTTTTTTTTATTCTGAACTATTTGCATTCCCATTGCAAATCAAACCCTTGAATACAACCCACCGAGCTTGACCACTTATGCAGACAATTTTAAGTAATTATCCCTTCCAAATATCAACGATAATTTGAACTACCAGTAGTGACTTTGAGCTGAATAATATCACCAGGTTTGGCCTGGTAAGTGCCATATTGAATTGTTTTATTGTCTTTATCAGGTCCAGAAAATACTTTCTGAAATACGATCAACTAAAATGCTTACAACGTTATTTCCCTACTTTTCCTTTCATTATATTAGCAAGAAAGGAAACTAAGTGTCACATATACAGCGCTACTACATTTTTCATAAACAGGATTTTCCCTGGGAATGAATTGAAAGTAAATACTGTCAGATTAAAGAACGTTTAATGCACACACACACACACACACACCAATTCCTGTAAGAGATTGAAAAGAAGGCAAAAACAGATTATATACATCCACGGAAACCTTACGAAATTATGACTTTTGTATCCTACCACACCTCAAACTATTTGACAGTTTTCATCTTGAAAAAAAGAAAACTCACTGTCAAGAAGATGTCTTTCCTGTTGATTTGAATTGCAAGAAAAATCATTAATGTCTACTCCATGAAATGAAAAGCATCAGAATAAGAATTCGAATGAATTTGAAGTCACAGCAGGAGATGCAAATTTCACGTCCCAAATGCTTGGTAGCCGACGAAGCTTTACTTTTTGGCACCATGAAGACGCGACACCACCAACCAACACCGAAGAAATGTGATTTCCTTTAACACAATTCACCCCGGCCTTAATAGGACGGCGGGATTTGCCTAAGAGCGGAAATTTGGCCCAACTTTCTCGATGAGTTCCGACGTGAGGAAAACGCCGCTGAGAATTTTATTCTTCCTTTTTAGCTCCAGTTCATTCTTGAGTGGTGCCGAGAATTCTTTTTTTTCCTTAGCTTCTCGTCATCTCCAGAAGACTGCCAATGTGCGTGACTGATCGGAGAACAGCAAGATTCTCCAATGTTATGAAGATGTAGTCTCAGAACGTCAATTTTAAGCAGACAGCTAAGAAAGCCTACGATAAAGATTCATATAATGGTACTTATTCTTATGTTTTATTGTTATCCTGCCTGCTAAAAATAAGCGGCGTTAAATGGCGTTTGATGAAACCGTAGGTACGTTAATATGACAGACAGCATTGCAAAAAAAAAAAAAAAAAAAGTATATTTTACACATCACCTTCACTGTAAATAACGTTTAAAAAAAATTGAGAAGAAAGTTGGTACCTGTGCAACCGAGAAACAATTTTCTTAGAAATAAGATATCAACAGTCCCATTTAATTTAAAACGAACAGGCAAGCAGGTATTTCCAAACCAGCATGTTTTCATTTTAAGTTAAATGAGAATGTTGATATCTTATTACTAAGAAACTGTTTCTCGGTTGCACAGATGGGAACTTCCTGCTCATTTTTTAGAAACTGATTTTATTTTATTTATTAATTATTTTTACAGTGTCAGTGTCATAAGATTACAGGGTCACTTGTAATCTTTCATTTCAAATTGCTACTATACGATTCGAGGAACATTTTACACATGTCAGCGTGTAGATTTTGATATTACAAACAAGCGACAATGAAGGTAAAACGCGGATTGTCTCTGCGAACCCATTGCCTTAACCAGTATGCGAATTGCGAATTGGAATTTTACATGGGGGGGGGGGGGGTGAAATGTTTTTGATAAGAAAATAACTAGATGAATCATATATTATGCATTATACATCTGTCCAAATGCAAATTCAATGGGGGGATTTCCCCCTCATCTTCCCGTTAATTCGCACACTGGCCTTAACCAACTGCTCTATGAAGAATTTAGTAACGGCGTTTACATTGCTATACATCAAAGTAGTTCGATGCAAAAATGAAGCTTCCAAGAACTTTATTATATAGTCAATGTAAGCAACTACTGACTTTGAGCTGTCTTGATTATTATACGAGTGCAATGTTCTTAAAATCCACACATATCTATGCCACAGGCGGGTTAGAATCTTCAACCTCCTGAAAGTCGGTACAAGTACAGCAACGTTAGTCCACACGACCATCGAGGTTAGAAACGCAAAAATGAGAGTCATAATTTATGAGGACGCATTGTTGAAGTAGTGAAGAATTAGTTTCAGTCACGTACATCAATAAAGATAGAATCTGTGTAATGCAACTTAATCAAGTGCGTGATATCCTGATGTATGAACGTAACTTAAGCATTACCGCAAATCATACTCATTCTGGAGGAGTATGTAAATCTCACCCATTTATTCACACACGAAGCAATAAATCAACAGTCGTATAATCATAAACAATCAGAGCAGTTTCTTTAACACAAAAATACTACAATGCTTATGTGGATGAAATCTTAAACTGAAAGCTTAATTAAAAACTAATATTCTTGTAGCACGACGCAACAAATTACATACTTTTTCTTGTATTTCAACATATATTTTATTCCTAGAAATATCTTTAAGAAACTTCACATCCACAACTAATATCACTAGAGAAGAACATAACGATAATGTTCAAGAAACATTATTGGGCTAGTCTTAAAAAATTAAACATTTTATGCACAGTGTAACTTTCCCTCTCTTCCTCTCCATGAAGTAAAGGCACTTCATGTAATGTACTTCAATAGCGAACCGATCTGCTATATTTCATCTTAACAGTGAACAACATACAATCCTGACCAAAAAAAAAAAGAAGTTCAACATTCACTTTCTGCAACACATGGGAAACTCTCCACACAGCTTGTACACACATTACGAGTACATTTCCACAACACGAAACTACACTGAAAAGATGTGTATGAAGGGTGCAAATAAATGTATTATATTTTAAAGGGGTATTTTCTTTTGACGCTCGTTAAATACCAATATTGGTTAATGTAAAGCAATGATCTCCAACAAAAGATGGGAGTCTCCGTATATGCCTAATATATTCTTATCGTTGTATGAAATTTCAATGCTGCTGCTACAAATTCAAGCCTCGAAAGTTCCAACTTTCAGGGAAGAAAGTTCATAACCAATTCAAAAATTCGATCAATGCCGATTTTTTATTTTCTTTTTTGCTAATTCTTAAAAGAGGTTTTGATTTTCACAACAACAATCAAGCGATTTCAGCAATGAAAAAAAAAAAAAAAAAAAAAGGAAATAAAAATCTTCATTGATCGAACTGTTGAACTGGTTATGAACTTTCTTACCTGAAAGTTACAACTATCTAGGCTTGAATTTGTAGGAGCAGGATTGAAATTTCGTGTAACAATAAAAATACCTTAGACATATAGTGCTGCCATATTTTGTTGCAGATCGTTGCTTTACATTAACCTTAAGGCTAAAAGCTTAGTTTTATTTGTTTAATTAATTATTTATTTATTTGCGTGAGTCGTTTATGAAAATACAAATCCAGATATCTTAAAGTTCATTTCTCTAATCTCGTTTTGCTTCAGTGCACTTCACGACCTGACCATTACAATGTGGTCCGGGACTAGAATAAGCTGAAGTACTGCAACAGAACTTCTTTTGCATTCTTCATTTCGCACTTCAATATATGGTAGCGAGAAGCTGATAGATGCAGAACAACCTCTGGCTGGCAGATACAGCTTGTCAGTCGAATGGCGATCGCTCAAGATTAATGGCGTCGTCAACCAGAGAAAGCCTGGAACAGACTAAAACTGTGCAAACAACGTTCAATTTGTCACCAACAATATTCGTCCACAATGTTTATACTGTTTATTCATGCAATAGACAGGGAATTTCATTGCCACTCATCACAATAGTAATCCGTATACTTGCTCGCATCTCAAGTGCGATGATACAATTAATGCTAACTGGTAGACTACAGAAAATAAAACTCAATTAATATGTACAAAAGTCAAAACTATAGTAAATAAGACACTGAGGTGAGACAAAAATGCTGAGTCGTTATTCCTTTTTTCAAATCATACTTTAATGTCAACATTATATCAATTGAATTTTACGTTAAGGCCTTTAGGCAACTATGGCTCAGGCCGTATGGATGATGATGGGATGAATTGGTGGAATGAAGAAAGTGGGAGAAAACGGGAGCACCCCGAGAAAATCCACGCACATGGTGTTTGTCCACCACAACGCCCACATGGCTCAACTTTATTTCAACTGATGAATTTGGTCAATTCTAGCTGAACGTACTATTCTGGTGTCTAAAATTAACAGGATAACCGAAATCATTGAAAAGGTCACGACAAGTTACCTTTATGGAAGGAGGAAAACCATACGCAAAGCACAAAAGAAAATTCTATCCGGTCAAAAAGTATAAACTTTGGTTAAACGTACTTAAACGCCGCGGTATTTTTGTGTGGATCAGCTAACCCCTTCGATCCTCCTTGGTGATGTCCTGGTATAAAACAAACTGTTTAGCGACACATATTGAACAACTGGTGGGTTTCACCCAAGTAACTATAAAAGCTTTAAGACACATTACGTTCGTTAATTAACGACTCCTTAAATTCTTAAAGGCTGATGAAATCCACTGAGTAAGTAATAAGTTTGCAGCAAGGGCGTTTGCTCGTTCAGTGGGTAGAAGATTGACGTACGCTGAATAGTCTTCATATTAATGACGCTTAAAATATCCTTCGAGAAGAGTTACAGCTAAACTGAAAATTCCACGTTTTAGCTTTAATATCCCTTCCGTGTTTCTTAGAATACATTAAAAATCGGTTAATAATTAATTTAGGCAATGTTCCTCGGTACATAATATTCTAGTCTGGAACATAGTCAATTCTTCGGGCATTTTAAAGAATAGTAGTCTATATTTTGATCAAGTCTTGCGACGTTAGAAAATACAGAAGACGTCAATACTTATATTCTGTAAGTCATCAAATTACCCTTGACATAATAAAAACAGAAATTTTCTAAATGAAAACAATGACTATTCATGCCCATTCTCTCAATATTAAAAAAAATCTTTCTGAACTAAAAAAATAATTTTTGGCAACAAATTCCCTTTCGTAGCTAGACTATTCATTTTCTTTGTGCCCAACGTCCACAGTTCGTTTGCGTCGTATTCGTAGTAAGTTGTTCTCTAATTATTAAGCACTGTACTTATTTGCTTTTTTTGAGAAGGTTACCGAACTCATTTAATCCAGTTTCTCAACTTCAGGATACGATATTTTCTTCTCGCATACGCTGCATAAGTCTAAAGTCTCTTGAATCGTTTGAAGATTGTCGACTATAAGAACCGTCCTTCACATTTTTTCTCCAAAGCATGATTTACGCACTCATAAAAAGCCACATGTAATATTGGATACATACCCGCTGATTATGTGTTTCAAGGTAAAAGAGATAAGTTTCTGTTCCAAGGTACAAGAAAACCGACAATTCGATAGATCGTCTACAGTCCAACTAACTAATATTAAAAGAAATAGATATTTCTACTCACCACAACATCATTTAATTAAAAATATTGATTATATGATACATTTTATACTTCGAAATGCCCACCTATCTTTTGCAACTTAAAAGTAAATTTTTGAACATAAATTTTTCAGTAATATTTTTTGTACATAAATGGAACAGTATTTTCTTCTCTTGCAAACACTTCACTCACAGACACCGTGGATACCACTGCAACTTGACATAACCAAAGCCTTTCAAAACCTTTAACTAGAAGTTCGATAAGTAGTTGCACTTGTCAGAAACACGAGGTGTTTCAAGTTACAATGTTCTCAAGGTACAACAATGTCTCCTATTTCAAAGTACTTCGCAGTGTCATAAGCGTACACTGTTTCGAAAAGGACGCCAAACTGAATATCGCTATTCAATTTTCACCTAACGCAATTATTTCTTTTATCCCAGCAGATATATCTTAATATGAAATACTTTTCTAATTCTACTTTACATTTAACTTACCCGTACAAGAAAAATGACTGGATATTTGATTGGCCATTTGAACTATCTTTGTCTTCGCCTATGATAAGATGAATAATAGTTTCAAGAAATATTTAATACTATTCGCAAATTGAGAGATGTAGATTTTATGAATGATGCGCAATTTAACATTCAATATCACCAGTCAAAAATTCATAATTAGTTTCTAATATTCTTATGCAATTCTGTCTCATATTCTGATATAATATTGGCCGTATTATATGAGGAGAAGGTTTTCAATCAAGATGACGATGCAGGATCTAAACACTACATCATTTTCTGCACGATTCCCAAAATACTTTTGCATTTTTTTTCAAACCGTGATGAGGACATTTAAATGTGGGAAAAAACTCACATTAGTATTAAGTGAGATTCCCAACAAAGTGAAAAGAGAATAAAACATATCAAGACCCTCATCCCATTTCGGTCAAGTGATCGATCTGCTTGGAGACATTTTACTTATATTCTTGCCCGGATCAAGCCCCCTGTGGTGTAGCAGGTGGGGCTGGCAGCTGATGGCCCCACAATGACTAACAGGCTCCATTTGCGAAGCGAAGGAAATTCCCACACGCAAGGTTTCTTTAACACGCTGCAGTCCTTCCCTTTCTTAAAGAAACATCTCAATGCCATCATCGTTATACCCACATCAATAATAGAACCTCCTACTCTCGAGCACTCATTCAACTAGCCGGTACGTGAAATAAGACTAATAGCGTCAGATGTTGGAGCTGCATTCTTCCCTTTGAAAAAAATAAAAAATGACATTTTTCTAGTAAATGTTACAATAACGAAAACGCTGAACTTGCTGACTGATTTTCTTGGGGGTTCAATTTAACCACAAGCGATTCAAAATTCGAAAAATAAACACGTAAACGACAAATCTGACAGGAGGACTAACAACAATAATTGGGCTGTCTTCATTTCGTCAAAAGTGGTTTCCCTCGTCGGTTTATAATTAAGGGGTCTCAGATTCGATTCCCGGTAGGGATACGTTGAACGCAGTGGTTCGGATTCTACTTTAAATTGTAGGTCTCATTTTTTAGAACGTTACCTCCACCCGATAGTAGGCTTAGGACCTGGGGCGTACCTATATTGTCGTCCGGTCATAGGTCTCAGAGGAGATGTTCTTCAACAAATGCTCTTCCGGGGCAAGAGATGAGGAAATATAGTGGTCACAAATGGTACCGATACATTTAGCTGACAGAATTGTAGAAAACCCTTGAAACCATATTAGGATGGGAGGCGTGACCTGTATCGCCCTGCAACTACTGATCAGAAACTCGCGACCTCTGAAACTACACGACAGACATACATTATTTCTTCCATGTTCTGTATGCCAAACACAGAGTTTGCGTATAAATCATATAGAGAACACTAGTGTGCATTTTAAAGAATTTTCTTCTGCGTCAAGACCAACATGTATTTATTTCAGTTAATTCCGGTGTTCTAACTCCAAATTTGAAATAAGGTTTTTTTTTATCACGTAAATATTTTGTAATAATACAAGGAAGTTAAAATAATGCAGATCTCTCACTAAAGCTTACCTAATAGTGTGTGAAACCAGCCATGAGTAAAAAATAAATAAATAAAATACTACACGCAAGACCTGAAACGGATCAATCGGGTTATTCGGGTCAAGTTTTGGACCCGGTGACTCGATAACCCGGAGAACAAAATAGAGTTTTTAATTATTTCCTTCCGTTTGAATAGTGTTTCTCTTATGGGTGACCACGACCAGAGATATAACCCTCAGAGCACGAAATATCTGGTGTAGTAAAAAGTAATCCATTATTTTGCCAATAGATGGCTTCAGTGATCTGTAGCTCGCGTTGTATAAGTCCGATCGGGTTCAACGAGATGGCGTTCAAACGATGAGATTGCGTACTACAAACCCTGTTCAGATAGTTGTGATGAGCTGACTCAGTGTTGTGTGAGCGCGCGTCAAAATGGACACTAGCAAAGAGAAAATACGCTATATTTTACAGTTTTTCTTCGATAAAGGCGAAAACGCAAGCCAGGCGGCTGCAAATGTGAATAGTGTTTATGGTCCTGATACTGTAACAGCCAATCACGCGCAATTTTCGTTTCGTCGATTCCGTTCCGGTAATTTTGACGTCAAAGATGTACCACGCACTGGAAGGCC
>JAGDQP010001360.1:68792-110382 GCA_022664845.1 Lepisma saccharinum | reverse complement strand
TTACCTTCCAAATGGCAACACGTTATCGAACAAAACGGCGCATATGTGACCTAAATCGGATCATTCTAACTATGGTAAGTCAAGCCTTCAATGTCATGCAAAAATAATGGATTACTTTTTACTACACCAAATATATGACACCGAAATTCCTATTTGATTATTTTCGAGACCAGGAAAATCAGGTTATTCGTATCAAGTTTCGGATCGGGTCACCTATGTTGGGGTCAGACCGGGTCACCTATGGTCGGGATTCAGCCCTGCTACAGACATAGATGAGTTCTTCAAAAATAGGTTGGGGACTGACGTCCTGTATAACTGCCAAGCGGTTTCCAGTTACAATGTGCGGCTCATGGAGGTGTTCCCTACCAGCAGTACTGGGATCGCACTATTGTATTGCCGTTGACTGGGATGTCTGTCACTGCTGGCAGGCCCGTACGACAGTACGTTTTAACACATTTTGTTACTTAGCTTATACTACGCCCTTTCGTACTACAACGTTAAGGAGTGGGTGAACAGTTACACAATTCATAATTGCAAATAATTAAATCCTGTAATCTGTTAAAATTGAAGTTAATAATTAAACAAATAATGAATTATTAAAACTATCATCTTTGTCAGTTTTAGAGAAAACTGATTGGCTGATAATAAATTTACCCAGGGCCCGCAGGGCAACCCAGGCCTATAACTGACAGTATTTCTGATTATGCTCAAAAGTGATTTTGGATTTATATTGAAAACGAAGCAGGTGTTTGAAAGATTGCTTTCGCAGTCAACTTATTGCAGGAGTTGCTTTGCTGCTTCTTCCTTCAGTTTATCCCTGGAGTCAGCTTGTAGTCAACGAGTATGACGATGGAAGGTGGCTGATAGAGAGCCGAAGTTAAAGAGCGACGATGAGTGGTAGAGATGAAGTCTTAAGAGTAGAATTGAAGTGTCTTCTGTTGGCGCAGGCTGGCTTTTTATAAACGTCCAGAAAAGAAAGTTTACAATTATCTTTTATTGTTCTTTCCGTCAACAAGTCGACGTGACGTTGTTAGTAAAAGTGCGTTTCACAGTTTATTTTGCTGGTTGAGCATTTTCTATTCTTTTGAGATATGACATTACAATTTTATGATTAAAACTATTAAACACTGGATACGTCATACCAACACTTGAACATGGCATACTGAATGCTACAGGCATAGTTATGCCATAGTACAATCAAACCAAATAACCCCTTCTTACCACGCAATCACACCTGTTCTGTGACACATTTTTGCGGAGCCACAAACCCATTTATCAATCTTTGAATCTCGCAGCGCAAGACACATCTATTCTTCACCCGATATCCAGTGCTATCTGGTGGTCCATGAAGTTCATCACGTTGTAAGACGCGAACTGTCTGTTTCATTGCCCGGTGAGTTTATTTCATCTTAAACTGCTCAACAAGAAAAACATAATTAAATAATGATTAACTTATTAGAAATAAAATCAAATGAATAATTTTCTGGAATTTGGAAGCACTTTGTATATTTTAAAATTTGATCTGATCAGACCAAATCTCTCACAATTTGTATGATTATTCGGGATGAGAATTCAATATATAAGGTTCAGTCAAATGAAAAGGTCCAATTGCAAATATCCGGACAATGTGTTGAGTGGTTTCATACTCAAGCCAAGGAGTTCTTCTTCCAGAGCATTCATCATCTCGTGTCAAGGTGGGATAAGTGCCTCAACACGCAATGGTCATTACATATACAGGGGTTGGACAAAAAAATCTAAAACGTTTGAAAAAGTGTGAAAATCATACCTAGTATGGTGTGGGGCCTCCTTTTGCGTCCAAAACAGCTTGGATTCGACGTGGAATGGACGTATACAGCTCCTGAATCGTGGTGTGTGGAATGTTGTACCATTCTTCCTCCAAAACATGCTCCAGTTCCTTAAGGGATGATGGTGGAGGGTAATGAGACCGATCACGCCTTTCTATCACAGACCACAATGGCTCAATGATGTTCAGATCTGGTGATTGTGGGAGCCAGGGGAGGTGTGATAGCTCCTGGTCATGCTCCTCAAACCATGATTGCACCGTTTTTGCAGCGTAACAGGGTGCCAAATCATCTTGGTAGATGCCATCACCATCCGGGAACAATGTGTGGGCCATGGGTAGAACCTGGTCCCCCAAAATGGCCTCATACGCCTTAAAATTCATCATTCCATGTAGGGCTATGATGGGACCTGCAGAAAACCACGATATCACTGCCCATGCTGTAACAGAACCACCCCCATGCTTTACAGTTGGGCGCAGACAGTCTGGATCACAGGCCTGCGACGGTGTTCTCCATACGTAAACACGACCGGTTGTTGGAAACAAGGTGTAGGTCGATTCATCAGAATACATTACGTGTTTCCACTGATCAAGCGTCCACTCCTTGTGGTCCTTGCACCACTGGATACGCCGCTTCGCATTTACTGCTGTGACCAGAGGTTTGACGATCACGGCCCTGCCATGAATTTTCATTTTATGAAGTTCCCGTCGCACTGTTTTTGATGAAACCGGGTTCTGTAGGCCGGAATTGAGTTCAGACGTAATTTTCATTGCAGTGGTCTGCTTTTTAGCTGCTACAATCCGTTTTAATGCCCTGCTGTCCCTATCGGACAGGATTGTCTTTCGACCACTGTTGTGCTTTGCAGACGTTGTTTGCCCATGCATTGTGTATGCCCTCGTGACATTGGACACAGTGCCTGTCGATACCCCCACAATGGTCGCCACTGTTGTCACTGAAGCTCTAACCAGACGGGCACCAACGATCATGCCTCTTTGGAAGTCTGTCAGGTCGCCCATTTTACCGCACCACTTGCACACCACGACACTCACAGGTGAACTGGGTACTGCTGACGGAAGAGGAAGGTCCACATGACACATTAAAAACAAAACACGATCGGCAACCGCAACACGCGGTGTACAGTGGCGGGCCACACTTACGTGTCCTGTATGACGTGTTTTTAGATTTTTTGTCCAACCCCTGTAGCTCTATAATAAAGTACATGGAAATGGGCCTTTTCATTTGACTGCACCTTGTATATGTCAGATGGTAAATAAAGTAGGGAAAGGGTATTACTTATAGAATACCAAGACAGGCGTACACAGCCATACTCAATCCACTACTGGATGAGATCTCTCCCGGAGAGAGGAGTTGGTCTATTGCTCCCACGCTGACCAACCAGACGTGTTCGGAGAGAAGAACTGAAGCTCTCAATTGGTATAACCACTGTCGTTTGTTTATAACTATACGCGTATAAACGGCTTCTCTGAACAAAATAGTTGCATATCAGTGTAATGAATTCAATGACTGCACAGAACCAAACACTTCACACAACATTCTATTTTATTATAAAAATAACTGTGGAGTTTCAGTTGATACAATAACAATATTATTATTTTTAGTGCTGTTACCGCCCATACAATTCATTTTATCTATCTAATAACAATATTGTCGTGTAAGCAAGTGAAATATTTTTTTTCTTTCGTCAAAAATTTCCTTAGAATCGATTACAAAAGTTAACATTTACAGTATGTTACTTTATTGACACGTTTCCAGGCATTTAATACATTGTCAATTGTTCCAGAGTACTCAATACGTCATCACATTATAGTTTCCTTGGAGAAAGAAGAAAGGAGCGGCGCATTTACGTCATTTTATTCGATGAACAACAGCGCCTGCTCGTCAGAGTACAAAGGACAAAAACATTCATCTCGGTAACTTCAAGTCGTAAAGTGATTTGTTAGACTCTTCTTACGTTTATCTTCGAGAAGCTGTAAGAAAAACAAGAGAGAGAGAGAGAGATACAGACGGACTGTAACAGGCAGATCATTTGAACCGGAACTGTTTTCCGGAACTTACGACGCTTATTCAAGAAGACTGAAAACTGTAGGATGCCAGAGTGTTTGTTCGGCACAGTTCCAAGTTGCGTAATTGAAAATTTACCTCGAAATGCAAATATCACAAGAAAGAAAGAAAGAAAGGATGGCACTTTAGAAGAAATTCAGGTTCATTTTTCTTGTGGTTAAACATCCAACCTGTGGTCTTTAACATAATCAAATTTTACAGCATTTCCAAGAAGAAACTTTTTTCTACTCATAGAACAATATTTTTATTCAAGGTTTGGATCGCAATTTTGTACTGGTATGTTTATGTAAAGTTATTTCACATAACAAACTGAAATCGTACAAAAAAGAAAGAAAAAAAAACTAGAACGCATAAACCTAGAAACTAGTAGATCGAAGTATAGCCTACAGGCGAACATTCACAATAATCCAACTTCAATGAAGTCAGTTGACATAAATGTGTCGGTTGAATTTAATCACTTCGTTTAACTTCTATGATTAATAAAGACTACAGACTATGTCAAATATGTATAAACTTGGTTTGAAGCACGATCAATACGTAGGCTGTAGTTTACCAAAATGCTAAAACAATTCAGTTAGGGTATAATAATAACTTAATGCCTTCTCCTCTTGTAGTTTAAAATTATTTATTAGGACCTTGTATGTCTGAACTAATTGACAGAACACACACTACGACAACGGAAGAACACTTTATATCAATCGAACTACAATTTATCTCTGCAATATTTCTCTCTCTCTCTCTCATCAATGCAACAGTTGCAGAATGCACATTGACTGAAGGCCTATGATTGCTCCTCGAAGAAGTTACAAATCGCCTAAGAGAGTTTCTCAGAAGTTATACGGCCTGAAATGTAAATATTGATAAAAAAAAGCAACATAAATCAGTCTAGTCTAGTCTTTGAGACTGAAATCAGTCTAGTCTAGTCTTTATTAAGGGACAACAACAACAAGCCTTTTCAAGCCACTGGTAATTTCGACAACCACTGTTAAGAATCGTACTTCGATACAGAATCTCGAAAACTGAGCTTTTAATCAGTGCTAATAAACTTCGCACACACTTTAATGAACAGAAAAGATCAATAAACAAAGTTCCGTAAATATACATATGAAGTAATAGGTGTTTTATCAATAGCTCAATGTTTATTCTTCATAGTTAACACTAATAACATAATAATATACTTAAAGAAACCTTTTCCTTAAATCGTCGGCAGAGTGAAAAACTAAAGAAAGTTTTTTTCTTTTGTAAGCACGAGGTGGTATCAAAAAGTTCTCAAACTAACACTATATTTAAAAATAGAGCACACCTGAGTTACATCTGAACCCTATCTGCTTCAAAATACTCTTCTTGTGCAGCTATACACCCTCCCAGTGCCTTTACCTCTGTTGGAAAGCTCCTTGAAAGTGTTTTCCGAAGCGTGTCAACCATTTTCTGCGATTCGCGCTGTGTTTCATCGACGGTGTCAAAATGCGATCATTCAGTCTGAGTTTTATCTTTGGAAAGAAGAAGGCGGCGGCGCAGGGAACCACACCCGGCACCTTGTGGTGGTAGAGACAAGCGACGAACATTTGTTCACACCGCAAAACTCACGAGTGCACTGCCGTAATGTTCAAAACAGTTAAGGTTTGCCTGCAGTGTTCCGTAAGGTACATTGACGTGGTGAACAGTATTCTGAATACTTCAACGACCCTCACGAACAGGTCGCCCAATTTCGTCTACATTTTCGGGGATTGTGCTCGTGACCTCTCCTCGTTATGACGTTACGGTCTGCCGCTTTTGAAGCGTGCAGTTCACTGGTTCATTGTCATAAACCTGCTGAATAATCTGAAATTTCTCCGCTGAATTTGATGTTCGCTCTCAACTCCAGTTTTCAAAATCGCTACTGCGTTCATGTATGGGTCAGAAAAACGTAACACAGTTCCTGATGTAAAAACAACTCCTCCTCTTAGTATCGTCACCCGTTGCGCGCGTATCCCCGTGCTGCAATCTAGTGGTGTCTAGTAGAACTAGTCTCGGAACTTTTTCACACCACCTTGTATAGTGTATCTACAAGTTATTACTCTTAATTATGAAAAATAAACATCGTGCTGTTGATTAAGCGTCTATTAGTAAAAATACATATTTGATTTCCTTTAGTCGTATCTCTCATTCTTCATCAAATAAACTTCAATTAATTTCGCAGAGCAATTCCGAAAGATATATGTGATGAACACACACACGCAATAAACTAATCTTTCAATTTACTTTTCTGAAGAATTACGAGGGAAGAAGGTTTTTACAAAGTACGTTAGTGATATTTTTCCATGTACACTGTGTATATTATTGCGGACTATTTCCTAATCAAACTGACAAAAAAAGTTCTTGCTCTGCAATGCAGGTGAAAATACAGTTAAAACACAGGTATTCTCACAAAAAGGAAGTGTGTGTCGATAAACCTGTAAAACTATTGTTACAATTGCGTTCCGGTTAGTACAGACGAGTGCGTGTATGTTCTGAAGCAGGAAGTAGTGTTTCAAATGCATATAACAATTATTTTTATCTTCATCCTGAGTGCAAAAAAAAAAAAAAAAAGTTGAACGCGCAATGGAATTACTATGATACCTAATATATTTCCACACCGCTAAATGATTGAGTTTTCGAATCACAAAATTCAAATATTGTACAACCTTAAAAATACCCTTTTGTTTCCATCACTAGCTTCAACACAGAATTAAAGAAAAACACATAATACCACATACGCTTTGAATGTATCACATAAAATAAGCCATGACCACTCAGTATGTTCTTCCGCGAAAAAGTATGCACACTTGTTTTCTCTTTATAACATGAAGCGCAACCATTACTTCAACCGTAAAAGACACAACATTCTTTGCAAAAAGTTTTAAAATGAATTCTTTTATAGAGAGAAAAGATCGTGTGGTTTTTTTGTAATGCTCGTATCATATGACGTTGTGTTTTAATTTTCTTCCCAGCGACTCTATGGAGTTCCATTATTTCCTAACTTTTCGGTACTCTTATCACCCCACCATGCCTGTTGAGTTTTCACTTTGTGGTTCTTATTCTCTTGAGCAAAGGGGTTACGTTTGTCATACTACATGTGCTTCTCAACAATATTACAAAGCCACAGGACCTTACTTCTTGCCCAAATTTCATAGGCTTCACAAACCTCTACAAAGTCCTGCGGTCTCATTCTCTTCTGCACAAACTCCTATAAACCTTCGATGATCGCGTAATTGATCCGCTCTGTTTTACTCTTTATCGAATTTCTCTATCTAGTCGCTTCTCGAAATAAAATTCTCGCCACATATCTTTCAAAGGGGATAAAGTTAACAGACTGTTAGCAGTTTCCACGAAGGCATTTGGTGGTGTGGGTCCACATTCTTCAATAAACTAATTTTTTCCCGTCACTATGCAGTCTTCTCAACACACACATACACTCGATAAAGAAGATCGAAGCTCCTTTGAAACTGTTAAGAACCTTTCCAGTGTGGGTCCGGATTCTCCCACTTCAAAAGACAATAAAACAACTAAATATATGTTGCTCCCTTGAAATATTTATGGTAGTTTTCTCTGCCTGCACGCTGGAATTCACACAGAATATATTCAATTTGAACAAAGACTAATGAACATTCTTCGTAGTTGTACACCGTTTGCATTCCACGTTCAATGATAATGCTATTACTTCTAAGCAGTGACAGATAATGATGTCAATTCGTATTTCCGATTAGGATCGTCAGTGTTAGCATATACTGATACGCTGGGTACTGAAAATAGTATTAAATACGTAATTTGTAACTGATAATTCACGCAATTGTTTGTTGAAACTTTATGCCCTTTTGTATGGCCCCACTATCGATTTAGTCAAATTTGTTTAGAAAATGTTAAATAGTGAATATGAGCATCAATATAAAGCACTTGCTTCATAAATAAACACGATGTCGGATTGAAACTTTTCAGATGTTTCATATTCATAGTTTGGATACTTTTCTCCACCACGTCGCACATTAAGATATTTTCCTATGAGGGCCACACCAACAATGATAGTCACAAAATCTTAATTTTAGTTGTGGTCACCGATCATAACTAGTTACATGATGTGTCAATGCCAGCGTGTCCTGATGTGTCTGAATTAAATTGAATTTTTAAGGCCATTAGATAACTTTTGGATCAGGCCGGAGGGATGATTAGTTGAATTGGAGGAATGAAGAAAAGTGGGAGGAAACGGAAGAACCTCGAGAAAACCCACGCACACGGTGTTTGTTCACCACAAAGCCCACACGGCAAGAGGAGGGATCGATTGCTGATGTGTTTGTGGGGCAGTTTTCATCTTGTAGATTGAGTGACATGAATACACAAATATCATGACGAACGGTAGTTCTTCGAGTGACGCTCACACACGAGTCTGTTAGCGGTACTCACTTATATACAGGTAATTTCAGATCTAGCGAATTTATATAAGACCGATTTTAATGCTTGAACTTGCATTTGAAAACTCTTTGTCATAAAGTCAGAGAAAGAAATGTTTCGGTAGGACCTTCCTAAGACTTCCTAGGGCGGTCCGAAAACAAAAATATCAAAATTTCACATTTCTGATGATAGCACTGACCCCAGACCATACAGGCGGTCGAAATTTACGGAATCGTAATCTATGCTTCAATACCTTTCAAACGGTGTATCACACGTCAAAATCTGTGAAGAAATTCAAAAGTTATTACTATTTAGCATAAATTTTCAAAAATGTTCGAAAAGTGTGTCTGTCAATCTGTGTGTTTTTCTGCTTTAGCCCCAAATGGTTGGTACCAGGGGGGTTGGGGGTCAATTGCGGGTCCCGTTCGGGTAAAAAAAAAAAATGATGATATTTCTAGGAGTTACCGTTTTCAAGATACGGAGCCTACCATGGTCCAAAATCGACCTTTTGTATGAAGACTATGTTTACTTTCTACTCGATTTCAAGCAAATAGTAACAAAATGTGCGCCTATTGAAAGAATCCATGCTTTTTTAATAGGCAGCCTTACAAAATAAGTTATATCAGTACAAAAGTCCCTTCGGGGTAAAGGGTGGAGTGACGCAAGAATTATACTCACAAACGAAGTGATACCCATTCTGCTAGTGACTTTCTTTGTCACTATGGCGGAAGGGAGGATATACTAAGTCTCTTAAATTTATTACAAAGGAAACACTTACGCCACAGCGACACAAAGGAAGTCACTAGCAAAATGGATATTACTTCATTTGTGAGTATAATTCTTGCGTCACTCTTCCCTTTACCCCGAAGGGTTTTTTGTGCTGATTAGAAATACATGTTGCCATAAATGGTTAACGGCTCGGTAGATTGGGTGTCTTCTATTGTCCAACAATTGCCACCAAGCCGCCGTAGTTCAGTGGTAGAGCGTTCGCGTAGGATTCGGGAGGTTGTGGGTTCGATCCCAGTGGCAGACTGACAGATTTTTCCAGGGGGTTTCCTCAGTCACATCAAGCAAATACCGGGATGGCACCTTCAGCATGGGACCTGGCAGACACCTTCCCGAATCTTTTCCCCTCCCTTATCCCGGCCTGATCCTTAGATGACTAAAGGCCATAAATAACGTTCAATTCAATTCCAACGATTTCCATAAATTGGTTCCTATGATAGGTACAACCCGTGTTATAGATTGCTATAAACACAGATATTGAGCGTTTACGTCTCAGACACAATACACTGTATTCAGTTTAATGCATATATCAAAATATGTTAATTCGGGTATTATCAATAAGCATAAGAATACTGTGATAATAATGGTTTAATTGAACGCAAATATAAGCCTTATAATACGATTCTGATATTGTTTCTTGGTGTTCATCAATCCTATAAAGTAGATAGTAAGTTAAGCTGGACATATTTAGGAACAGTTCGGTGACCATCAAGGATGGTCATACTATACAGATTTCACTGTTTCGCTGGAACTTACATAGCTTAGCTTGATTGAAAAGCGTTAATCAAGGTATCACCCTCAAATTCCTCTATTTTAACCAAACGGTAGCTAGAAAAAACTTGTCAGGAAAGAGAAGTAAGTAGTGTTTGAACTTGTTCCGCATTCACAATGCATATCCACAGGCAAAGACACTACGTGGGTTGACTAACTGAGCATGTCTTACGATGATTGAAGTTTGGCCCACATAAGCCGGTATATATTCTCTATCACACAACAGTCAAACCCCGATAGCTAAATATCGTTGAATTCACTTTAAAAAATTAGTGCATTTCCTTCATGTTGAAAAATCTTTTGCATGCCTCAAAGAGTAAATTGTTTTTATAATTTTTTTGTGTATATTTTCACTTCCATCACTATCTGAACACTTTTTGTGTATTTTTTTTACAAGTTAAGGGTGTATCAACAAATGGCTTCAGAAGTCCAGGAAAAAGAAAGTTGGTGGAAGCGAAGTGGAAGACCTAGTCATCCTTACTTCAGGCAATTGTACCACGGACAAAAAGAAGTTCATATTTTTCTCGTTAATGCACTATATAATGCACAGCCATATTCAATCCACTACTGGATGAGGTCTCTCTCGAAGGGAGGAGTTGGTCCACTGCTCCCATGGTGAACAGACGTGTTGGGAGAGGAGCCGAAGCTCTCAACTGTGATAGCCACTATTTTTTTTTTTAATTCACAGCAGCTCCCTACTTGCATCACGATGCTGGGTGAACACCGTTCGCTTCTTGCTTTGAAAAAAATCCCTTTGCAGAGCCGGGAATCGAACCGGGACCCCACGATTAACAGTCAGCGACGGCTAGACCAGCAGGGCGGTAACTATATATGAAGTCTATGCAGAAGTGAGTAGGCCGAAGCTCATCAGGACATCCTACAATATATTAAAAAAAAAAAAAAATCTGTACAAGAAGCGTTGAAACAGGAATCCTGGAAACCTAAGCGCACAAGAAGCGTTCAAAATTCATATTCAGGAAGAAATATAATTACTCGCACTTCTTGAACACAATACTTACACTTCGAGTATACAAGAAGAAGAATTAAGCGTAAGGGAATGTTAAATGTACAGTACATGTTGAGATTCCTCGAACAGATTCTTCAAAATCATTCTTGTGTAACGTCCAATTACTACGAATAAAATAATATGCTTTGGTGAGCTTTTCTCAATAAAGTTTGTTCTCATGGAGTACACTTCAAACTCACCAACACCGCATGGCAATATTGGCTTCCGAACTATTCTCCCTCGTTCCATGAATATTGTAATGAAGTCTGGTATAGAGAAACCAATTACCAAGTTTGACAAACTGAAAATGAGATAGAAATTGGACCCAGGTAGAACACAATTTGACCATCATCGTACAAAATGCATTCAATTGTGCACATGCAAGAGTGCTTACTGAATCTCACTGCAAATACTTCATTCAACCCGATTCCTGCCTATTGGGTGATGCACAATAAATATTTACCATTCGTAATTCGTATGAAAATCTTTTACATTTAGGTTCACACTGATGTAAGTGCGATTACTTTCTTCAGAGAGAGAAATATATATTTTAATAATAACAGACTAACATCCTAGGATTTTACAACCGAATGGTTACAGCTTGTGACTTTTGTTTTTAATAATTATAATAGCAACGAATAATAAATATACAAGAGGAGGACAACACGACATCAAAGAAGTATTAAAGCTGGTGCTAGCAGAAAGAGAATGTCTCTTTCTTCCAGGCGCTTCCCTAGAGTACAAAATCCACTCCACCCCCTACGGTGACGACTCACATAAATTCCTATTACAATCAGGCGTAAACGGCCCAATAGAGACCAATCTATTACTGAGGGAACAGATATTCTTTATTTGTGGAAGAACTCCTTCCTAGAAGCCCAAAAATGAAATGTCTAAATCTTGGCTCTCCCGTATCACTGTGCTCTCTGCTGAATTGCGGAAACAATATGGTTTCTATGTCATCATTCATCAACAAGATGCTCAATTTTCACAGTGAAATTCACTACGAATAGTCATAAAACTACATCTATCTTCCATAAATATCTTTCACTGAAACTGCAATAATAACTTCTTCCGGACTGCAAGTTTCATGCTCTTCGGATGAGATTTGCCTCGAAGCTACATCAAAGATAGATCCGTGCATTACTCTCTACTTTTTGTAGCAGTGATCTATTATTGTTCGAAATGAGATCAGCATCTAAGATCAAGAAATAGATTCACCTTTTCCCAAATTTGAAATCGTTGTTATTAGTCCTATGTTGTTGTTTCCATTGCTGCTTCTGTTCCAAAGCTTAAATGAAGAATACAATTTAAACATGTATACAAAATGCAGCTCGTAAAATATTTTTAAAATCTGATGTACTAACGAAATATTCACCAGCACTAGGCACAATAACATGTAAAGACTGTTGATACATATCGAACGATTTGTTTGAACTTTGAATTGCCAACTACCTTCAAGGGAGATAAAGTTTCTTAGTAGATTTATTTGAGTTCGATTCTACAGATTAGATTTGGTTGTAGTTATAGTAATGAGAGCAGGTAGTAAGTTACGCATTTCTGATGTCGACTACCCACACCAATCAGTCTAACAACTACATAAGGAGTACGCCTTCTCCAAGTAGTGTCCAGGGCTTGTATTGAAGGTACCGTCTCGGGGTTTGTCCGATGGAATTAATTTGCACATTTACAATGAAAGAATTGATAAAAGGTTTAATCTCTTGAGGTGTGCAAAAGGTACGTTTAAAATGTACAAGAAGTTTATAATATTTTTTATTTATTTTTTACAAAGTACACAGATAAAATTAGGCTTAATCATTAGCACTAATAACTTCGCTCTACTGAAACTTCAAATCTCTAATCTTCACAGCCTCTTGCAGGAGTACGAATGGGAAAGTGCCAAAGGTTGAAGGTATAATCCCTATATTTATCTGATGGGTCTAGGAAAAACCCTGAAGAGCATCAGTCAGAACAAAGGCGTTATCAAAACAACCTTCCCAGTGTGTCAGAAGAACCCAGTGATCAAGCTACTCGACAAGCCTGGGTAATAATAACTTCGTGTACATAAAATCATACAGCGCATTCATTGTCAAACGATCTTCTATCATTTTTTAAAATCTAAAAAGCCTGAAAAATGGCATGTACACTCAGATTCACAAACGATGGCTGCTGCAAAATTTTCTGTCCGAAATTTTGCACAATATGGCAACGGTGACAAAATATATTCGTCACAAACGAATTGTTTGAATAGTTTAACTTAGATGTAAACAGAATTTAAGTTCAGTGCAGCCACATGCAAATTTCGAACTTAACGAAATTCCTGTCGACCATTTTATATTATTCTGAGTGTACACTGGTTTAAACAACGTGGTATAACCCTTGAACGATTAGTTTACTCTCTTGTATTTGATTTTTCCTGCTATTTGCAAACTCGGCATACTTTTTGGTCCATTCAAAAAAAAAAAAAAAAACTATCTCTATATTTTTTTCAGCTTCTCTCACCCCTGAAAGCCAGTGAGTTTCTCTGCCTTTTATTTGAAATGCTCCCTCTACAGGAAAACGGAAATGATGACTTTTATATGACTTGAAATTGACTCGAGCTCTGAAATGTGTTCCGCCTGAAAATGAAGCTACTTAGCGAATCCCTCTTTCTAAGGGAGATTCCACAATCACTTCCGGCATTGTAAAGAGAGAGCGAGAGAGAGAAAAAGGCATGCCGATAATAACATGCGCAAACTTTGCGATGGTAGTTAGTTAGCATTTCTCCTTGCTCTTTTCTTCCTGTTTAGGATACGAGAGCGCTTTCAGCTATGCCATTCTCCGCCAGCGTAAAACAAATTGAGAAGCTTCATTGCTAAATATGATTACTATGGAAGTTTGGATAGATATCCATTCTACATGTTTTACCAAAACACTTTGACAAAGCACGAGACTTGGGAAAGTGTTCACTACGACTGTAAGCTAGAAGACGAAACCAAAATTCTAATTTTCTACATGGGAAGGGCAGGGGCGGTTCAATAATAGAAATTGAAATCAATACGTGAATTAGCTCTAAAAACAGGACCCACAAGTGAAACCCTGAGGACTGTCTACGAAAGTCACTGCTTTGTGTTGCAGTGTTAGCCTTATTTTGTTGAATTTTATTCACTAGTTCCCTGAGAAACTTTGGTAAACCTTATTTTGTATGAGCCATTCTAGTAACTTTTGACTTCGGCCCGTCACGATTATCCATCACGTTTAGTTAAAATCCACAATCACAAACATTCATGCCCCAGCCGAGATTCGAACCCAGGACCTTTGAGTCGCTCGCTTAGCGCCCTAACCCACACAGCTACCAGGTTGGCACAAGTTCTCTGAGTACTGATAAGATAAAATTGGTTGTATGGGCAACAACAGCACTATTGCTTGCGCCCGTCCCAAAACGAAGGAACCCATTATCATCGTCGGCACGTCTGAGTACTGACTTCAGATTTAACCGTATTTCAAATTTGAGGAATCTAATTCCTCAGTAAGAAAAATTTATGGGGAAATGGAAGGTAAAATATCTGAGAAAATAAATGTACCAAGTATGGACTAAGCCGAGTTCGAACCTATTCTAGATTTTCACTAATGATTAGTACGTAGTGATTTTCATAACTACGCTGAATGGGTTGTCATTTCTGATCCTGGAAAACCCTACCATAATAGGAATTTCTCGTGAGGTTGGCCTCTATTTGATATTTTGCTATCCACTCAAATGGGGAGGAGGTCTTCGCTGCGACCTCAATAGTTCTCGAAATACTGTCTGTGTTTGTCTCTGGGCTGGTGTATAACTGACGCCTAAATTCACATGAATGCAAATCTTCACCTTACTTAATCTCGCTGTGCGCTAGTAGTTTCGATACTTTGATTCGCTGTACTCTAGCCGAGCACTGCGACCATGTGAGCGGGATAATGACTAGCCTGCGGAAAGGAGTGGGAAATGTAGAATTAAGGCTCGGATTTGTTTTTGTTTTTAATTGTTTCATATTTTAAATCTTTCAATATTTATTTTTGGACCTCCAAAACATCATACCAAAATTTTAAAGCAATTATAAAACAATCATTTGAGTGTTAAAAGCTATTTTTGAAAAAATATTTTAGGCTTTTTGGCAGTGAGTAAACAATTAGTTTTGGGTAAGGAAATTAGTTTAAGGTACAGTATCTTCCACGTGTCATACACGCCATTCAATGACGATTAAAGCACCTGGAATTGACTATTTGTTAATATATACATACATATATATATATATATATATATATATATATATATATATATTTTTTTAAAGTGAACTGTTGTGTAAGTGATTTGATCTCGGATCTCTGTCTTAACCATCGAGCTGTAGTAACAATACTGCACTGATCGGTTGAGGGTAAGTGTCGAAAGATACACGCCGGAATAAACATTTCACCTCGATCGTCTATTTTCAGTAGTCTAAAATCGATGTGTACCATATTTTGAGTTCCAACAGTTTTTTTTTACGTTTGTTATCAATGTGAGACATTTGTTTTATTATTTATGATTGAACTTGAGTTATGCATGTACCGGACTGCTCACATAATAGTACATGCTGTAAATATTTTCGCTTTTTGCAAGAATTAAGACGTAAATTAAAAACGAGCCGCACAGCGATAACAGGCGTAAAACTGAGAACTGACTTTCGTCCATATTGGTTCAGACTGGAAGTGAACAGTCAAGATTAATACTGTCCCCTTCGTTCCCTGGCTTCATATATTCACTAAGTGTTTAATGGACAGCCCAGTATCGTTTTTAGTAGAGGTAAATGGTCTGCACTTTTCATCTTTAAATACTGAACTTGACTGAAGCTCGTAGCAAGTGTATGAAATTGCGTAAGGTGCTGAAGATGAAAACAGTCAGTCAGTCAGAGTAAATGACGGGGTGGGATGTGAAGTTTCGAGCATTTTGCTCATGCCTTCCAAATGGTTTGAAGTTGGCGAGATGAATGTTAAATCGGTAGTGATTAGAGAGCAACTGTCGCTTCCCTAAGGCAATGATTGTAGAAAGTGAGGTGGTTAGTCATAATTTGCAAAGCGTTAATTTAGTCATTATTTACAATCGTGTTTTATTTAGGTTATTGTTGACGAGGTTGGAGGAAGGGAGTTATGTAGCGAGGCTAAGATGTTTAAGATTATCAGTCCAACATTTAAAAGCGATGTCAAAAATATATTCGGTCAAGTATGTCAAAAGCAGGCTGCTAAAGAGTAACAAAGAACTGATTGTTGCAGAAAATGCTTTTATTTCGGTAGAGCAAAGGTATGTGACGCATTTTAAGTAAGCTACTAATATTTTACGTTTTACCTGGCATAGACCTGTTTTACAGTAGGTAAAACCAGATTTTTGTTACGAAAAAGCCTTTAGATTGTTTTCTTGACAATTTAAAATGATGCTACGATATTCATCATTTAACACGATACTTACAGTTTAATGTATATACAGCAACATAATTAATTATCTCCACTCCTCCCACGTATCCCTGTATACGAGATGAAAAGCTTGGTGATGCTGTCTTACAGTTAATCAAAATGCTAATAATATGCTTATGTAATACCTGAACGACCCCTATTATACGCAAATTAACTCATGTTGATGGATTCTTGTTCTTCGTAAGTGAGAATGTTGATACTGACAAGGGAGTAAAAGTTGATGCAAGTGGAATGTGCTTATGCATATCCAATGATATGGAAAATTGTCACATAATAGTTATATACTGAACTCCAAGCGACGCTTTTTTTTTAATTTTAATTTTATTTTGTTTACAATCACTAGAATATGATAACTTAAAAAACTCAATAGCTTATTTGTTGTTAAATGGATACCTTAATTTTGATATTGTATATGACAACTATTCCGAGAATGTTTAAACATTTTACACAAACACGGATTGATTTCATACATTAATAAATTCACAAGGGTACAGAGGCCACTTAGTCATATTTAGTTAACATGTTAACACTAAATATACAATAACGTATACTACCTATGCACGACAAATACAATAAATCATTACTAAACTAACATAAACATCCCTACTGTACTACCGGAAAGAAAAATAATATTATATTCCGAAACTAGTACTAATTATACGCGTTTACTTTATCCAAGAGATAAAAGTTCATATACAACATACTGTGAGAAAAGACGATAAAACGTAAGCAGGTAACTTCGATATTACTCTGTTCCAAAAGAGTTTGGATTAAAAGTCACTACTGAAGTACGAACGAGACTCTAGGGCATAGAAGTTACCTCCTATTTACCTGCATTCAAATTTAGATAATAGAGATAGAATTGCGAAGGCGAGAAGAAAATCTACTTGAATTGAGTTTTTATATCTTTCTTTCAATCTCGGCACATTGTTGTTGAAACAGTTTTCTATATCTCCCCGCCCACATATATTTTTCTCGAACGCAGTAAGAAAAAAAAATACAAGGCCAATGGGATGATATCAGTCAAATGGTGATGGATATTTCCTTGGTCTTACAAAACCTTACAACGACCGCATAAAATAAGACTTGTTTACGCTAGTGAAAACGTGACTCAGTGACTACAGAACTATGTCAACACAACTTACTGCTGCATTTATTCGAACATCTCCGTTCCAGTCCAAATCACTAATTTATGACAAAGTTATGTGACAGTCTTCCTCCTCTCTCTCTCTCTAAATATAATCCACAACTTGGACATATATTAATGGTGATCCGCTTACTTCAGCAATTCATAAACAAAAATCCTATCTCGTTCCTAACTTTCGAATTCTATCCAGCCTAAACTCTGTGATGCATGGAAACCAAACAAAAATATTCACTGATGAATTTTTCATCAGGTGAAAAGCGTGAAAAACGAACTAGAAAAGTAAAACTCGATTTGGCAAAAACAGAAAGCGGAAAAGAAATGGAAAACAGGCGGCAGTAAAACGGATTGAGTTTCGAAGGAAGACAGCTACAACATCAACAAATCTCCTCGCGAGTAAGAATTCCATTATCCCATGTCTGAATTATTAGGCTCCTTTACGTCAACCTGCGGTCTAAATCATGTGTGTGTGTAAAGTATTTGTGCTCACTGAAAAAACGTTCCGAGTCTATGTATGCGGCCTCACGTTTATATGATAACGTGATTTTGGTGATATATGACACTCTATCTAGTGGATCAATACATTCGAAGGACATAGACTAGGGATGTCGCCAATTTAAAAAAAAAATGGTTCGAGAAAAACAAATTGCTATGCTTAAAACATGCAACTATCAGCACGACAATGATAACGTGACTAGTTAAAAATTCAAGATCGATGAAGAATATTTTTTCCACATGAACAAACAGGAATAAATTCTTGTAAGCTTCGCGCTAAAGTGTAGATCTATTCTGAGAAATACGACGAAGCAATTTAATTTAGCCTCCAGAATTATGGGAATGATACAAAGAACAACTCAAAACGAAGCGGCAACATTTATGAGATATAACAACACCTTAAATCTTCAGCTACACTAAACTATTGTTATTAGGTATACTTTGTCCATGAAGGAAGTAGGAGGGAAGCGAACCTGGCCCTAATTCCCGATAGTGTTTCAGAATTCAGTTAGTGAAGCATAGAGAATAAGGGGAAATAAGCACCAATAACTTAGGGATAACCCGATGGCCACGTACTTAAGTGGGTATGGTGAAACTAACATGAATTGTTTCGATAAAGCTTGATAACCAAATGAAAAGGACTTGCCAGCTGGAGTGTAATCATATTTACAATGGCCGTAGTATCAATCGAGTTCACTTAAAACAAATTTTAGAAATGGAAGAAGCTAATATGTATATATATAAAAAGATCTGTCAGTTTTAAAGTCACCTGCTTTGGTTGAGGCGCTAATCTGCGTGACAGATGGACAAAGTGAATTAAACAGGACCAACGTTTTTTTTTTGTTGTTTTTTTGTTTTTTGAGTCCACTCAAAATCTCGTGAGGCCTCTGGTGCTGAATCTCGTATCACCTCTAAGTTGAGGCCAAGTCTGATTTTGGCCAATGAGAGTACGCAAAATGAGAGTTGGCCTCAACTTAGCTCTGACTAGAAGTTTAGTGGTCGATTGTAGAACTGTCCCTAACTCAGATGTCTCTTCGTCAAATTTACTTCGTCAGGAAAGACGGTTGACTGGAAACAGCCATATGCTCGTTCAGATGAGAGCATCGGGGCCAAATCGTAGATCGCCCGTAACGCACACTGGATACCATAATTCGTGAACACCTGTAACCAACAAACTTATCTCGATTGAAGGAGAAATGAATGAAAATTATATATTAATTTCCATGGCCTGGATAGGAATCTATGGCCGAATCCCGTCACACATCGATGGGACAGGTATCGTACAGAGCCTATTCTAGATACCATCCCCAGATTCGTACGGCTGGACAGAGGAGAATTCTACAAAAAAAATCAATAAAAAATGTTGGTGTGAGTTGTACTGGGTCTTCCCAGTGCTTATATCACATCAGCGATTGTAACCACTGGAAAAAATTACATCGAAAATAAAAAATCCTTTTCGCATAACTGACTTTTAGACACGATTTATGTGGTACTCTAATATCTTTCAATATTAAAATATCATGTAAAAACTATTACTACTTTCAAGGTTAAGTAATGCCATTCTTTCAACCATTTATACAATCCCTCGACCTGTCTCAGTTGACTTTACTGCTATTGTTGACTTTGCTAGCCGTATCAAAAACCTTTTATAGTAACAAAGAGCCTCTTACTACAACATCAAATACAGATAAATATAGACAGAGAAACAGTCAACAAAGTAAATGTAAGTATCATCCATCATCAGAGAAACTTCTGAAACAAAACACTAAAGACCAGCCTTCTACATTTGGACGATGGCAAAATATACAACAAACAAGGAGAGGAAAAGTGGTTGTTTCCAAAAGGAACGTTACAAATCTATTCCGACAATTTATGTTTTCTCTTTGATAAAGTTATTTCAATGAAAATAACAAAAGTGCAATCATTAATAAAAGCATGTTTTAATTTTTGGTTGTAATAGTGCAGGTAAGCTCAATCTGAAAGCAATTTAAATACTAATTAAACATCTTCGTGGCTGTACAGAGTACTTCGGAACCACCACAAAAGTATTTCCTACTGCTCGAACATTCGCTCAGCTAAATTCTGGAGTATGGAGAACACTAGTTTCGTTTGTAAGGCGAAATATAGTGCAAATTATCGTATAACTGCATTTTCCATCGTTGATTGAATATGCTTTGCGAGGAGTCTGAATTCCAGGAATGACAAATACAACAGTGACCGCAGCGCAAAACTCGACTGGAGATATGACGATGCATTAATGAGTCTCAGCATCACGTTCTGAGTATTTGTTGGTGATTTTTCGACCACTCTATTATTTAATATGCGCTTTTCTAAAGTTCCTTGAAGTTACTGTGTCCCTTGACTAAAGCAAGGGAACACGTTCTGTGGTTAAGATATTTTACCGCTAGATAATCAGCCACCAAATTACAACGTACTACCTTTGCCTTCTGACCCTATACACCTATCACGAAGTAATACCTGGACATCTATATCATGCAAATTTTATTGGAAACCACGTATTCCATATCAAACGATATCTTTGTGTTCGGGAGAACATGCAATAAAATCAATAGCACAGTACATGCTTGGAAATGTATTTTACTTAATATAAAAAAGCGCGTTTCTTTGATATTTCTTAAACATCTTTCTCGCTGAAGGTGGACAAAACTTACTGAAAATGATTTACAAGTGAAAAGTTATCAGAACAAGCAAAAGGAAAAATTCGCAAACAGACCTAAAATGTGTTTATCTTGATTCTTGAAGCTAAGAAATTCTTGGGTTGGACAGAAAAACTTTTAGAAAGGCATATCTCATAAATAAATTATGCATTACGATGGGGTAAATTCGGAATAGACATTAATAATTATAATTATCTGCAGAGTTCTGTTTGGTCTGGAAACTACGTATCATGAAGAACGGAGAACTATAAGCCGATTTTCATGCTTGAACTTGCATTTGAAAGCTCTTTGCCATACTAAGACACTAAAAAAAGGGAGAGGGTCGGTAGGACCTCCCTGGGACTCCCGAGCGTGGTGCGAAAAACAACAACAAAATTTCACATTTCTGATGATAGTACTGACCCCACACATATAGGTGGCAGAAACTTGCGGAATCTTAATCTACGCTCCAATATCTTTCAAACGGTGTTAAACACGTCAAAATCGGTGAAGGGGTTCAAGAGATTTTTTTTAGCCGAATCACAGAATATTCCCAAATGATGTAAAAAGGCCTGTGTCATTCTGTGTGTCTTTTTGTTTTAGCCCCAAATGGATGGTATCGGGGCAGGGGAGGGCGATTTGGGGGTCAATTGCGGGCCTCAACAAGCTGGGGTAAATCCAAGCTTATTCTTTTCATAGGAGTTACCGTTTTCGAGATACGGAGCCTTCCATGGTCCAAAATCGACCTTTGTTATGAAGAATATGCACCTTTTTAAAAAAATAGGCAGACTTACAAAATAAGTGATATCCGTATAAAAAAAAACCTTTCGGGGTAAAGAGAAGAGTGACTCAATAATTCTACTCACAAAAGAAGTGATATCCATTTTGGGAGTGATTTTCTTTATGTCGCTATTTGGGAAGTGTTTTCTTTGTAATAAAATTAAGATATTTAGTATCCTCCCTTCCGCCATAGTGACACAAAGAAAATCACTCGCAAAATGGATATAACTTCTTTTGTGAGTAGAATTCTTACGTCATTCTTCTCTTTATCCCGAAGGGGTTTTTATACTGATACATATACTGATTTTATAAATTTGAAGAAAATTTACATCAGCTGCTAAAGGAACAAAACGGTCCTCTAGTACAAGGATCAAATGAAAGGGCGGCTACTGGTCTACGAGAATTACGGTAATAGTGTACTTAAATTTTATTACAAAACTTTTGTACTTAACAAAATAATAAGACGGATTAGAACCTACACTCCAAAAAAATATTGGTGTTTATTGCCACCCCAAAAGGTGTAATAGAACACCTCTACCTCTACACCAATTCCAGTGCTGGGTAACACCAATTCTAGTGTTGGTTAACACAGTCCAGGGTGTCCAACACCGTTTCTGGTGTTGACAAACACCTCTACCGGTGTTCAGAAATCCCGTTAGGAGTGTTAACGTGCACCGCTAGAAGTGTTAGGGATCACCTTCAATGGTGTTTATTAACACTCCTAAAGGTGTTTCTGAACACCGGTAGAGGTGTTTGTCAACACCAGAAACGGTGTTGGACACCCCGGACTGTGTTAACCAACACTAGAATTGGTGTTACCCAGCACTGGAATTGGTGTAGAGGTAGAGGTGTTCTATTACACCGTTTGGGGTGGCAATAAACACCAATATTTTTTTTGAGTGTAGGGAAGTTTCTCACTCCATATCACTTCAGAGCAACCAAATTCAATAAAAGAGAAGCAAGATTTAATTACTGAATATTCACTCAAATAGAAGAGGAACTTACTCCGCTGCCTTTGCTAAATTGTTTTTTTTTTTAAGAAAGATAACTTCTATGAAGTATATAACCATTTGTAGCTGAAGCTCGTCATACGTGAACTACGTCCCCCAGCGAGCGGTTCCAGGAGGCAAGAACAGGAAATGTATCGCCTAAGGCCTATACTCTATCTCACCGACATTCGCATAGATGGACTAAGGAAAGCTCTGGAAATACCTGTCAGGATGACCGGGGTGAGCAGGACTCGAAACCACGAGTACTCCATAATGTTTATCCGAAGTAAGTGATCGTAATCAGAGGTCCACGGGGGCTGGGTATAGTCAAAAGAAAAAAATTCTTATACGTAATTCAGGTGCTGATACCTAATAGAAAGTGGTTCCCATTTCCCAATATTGTTTGGATACTCTGTGCCCCGCTCCAGTAGTTGAGGTATCATGATATCGAATAACTTAAATGAATGGTGGTATTGATAGACTGGTCTCACCTGAAACGCGAAGTTAGATGTGAATTTCAATTCTGTATACAATTTCCTTGAAGGCGACTCAAACTTTTCCTCGGTTTTAATAGTAACTTTAGAAAAACACTGAGAAATGGAAAAACAAAATCATCTTCACCACAAAATATCTTTCTCGGAAAGAAACAATAAGACTGTTGTTGTTGCTGTTGTATGAGAATAAACGTATTGAAGAGCGCTAGATAAATTTAAAAACTTTCCAGACAAAGCCAGACAAGCATTGATTCTCAATATAAACTTCTATATTAACGAGACAGGAGCCAGAGGCAAGAGATATACAAACACGATACATACATGTGGGTTCCTCCTTCGCTAATAAAAAGGAAAACGATTCAATTAAGCACAACGATCACCACTATCAGTATTACAAGGTTTACGAGTTTTCGATCATCATTCGTTGTTCACCAATTTTGGAAACCACAAGACCTGATCAAATCAAAATAAAGACTTCAGTGCCGAAGGGCTCCTGAAATAAAACAAGACGTCTTCAGAGAAGATCTACGAAAATAAAATGTACTTAACGTAGAATGATGCAACCAATGGTGCAGCTACAAGAAGGATTTCCCCACGGGGTGAGGCAAACGCAAGGGTAGCTATTTATCTACGCCAGGAGGAGCATTTCCACGCAGGAGATCCACTGCACACGGCTTGCCTGTTTGGGTAAACGAGAGAGAAAGAGCGAGATAAACAGAGAACGCGGCGTTGAGGATTCCCAGACAATATTGATCCACGGCTTACCACGTGAGCACCCACATAAATTCACATCCAAAATTGAAATACTCATTTCTTTATTATTCTTCACTAAAGAATATTTTGCACTTACCATGCCAGCCTACTATCGTAGGTATAAAATGAAAAAGGAACACAAAAGGAAAGTGCCGGACTGTCACTAGAAAGAGAAAAATAATGCTTCTTGACAAGACAAATTCAGAATTCCTCTCTCACCTACACATACGACACACGTAAGAGCGGTATGACACATGCTCTACGACTGAGTGATTCCACGTGACAAAGTCAAAGTAAAGAGGCTGCATGTATGATTAAGAGTAACAGTACAATAAAGCTAGTCCTACACAAACTGCTATCAAAGTTTTAAAGCTCCGTTGCATGTTACAACTACAAAAACAAGCTGTTGTTATCGGTACTTTCCTGCGCCTATACATTAACGGTATACAGCAACATGGAATCTACAAGCTTCTGGCTCTAACGGTAAGTGCTGAAGCGCGTTTTAGCAGTGGTTAATCCAACATCTTTTAAGTGTTAACATTCGAGTTTACAACTACAAAAGCAAAATTACAACAGGTCTTGAAATATGAGTGACAACTTGACTTGGGAAAGTAATTGAATATATTCTTGCAGTACCCTATATCATCATTTAGCATCCTATGAATTATGGAAATATTAATTATTTATTACTAATTTTTATAGACTTTCTAACGAGTTTTCTTTCACTTGTGTTTTAATTAGTTGTCATATATGGGTCGTTCATATCAAGGGGTCTAATTTTAGAAAAGTGCCCCACCTCACCAACACCGATTTTGACGAAACTTTGTGTGTTTAATCTTACATGCGGGTTGGCAAAGTTTAAGATTAGCCAGTGGAATACTTGTGGAGATATAGCTCTTTGTTCATACCACACTGCGACCATATACAGTTTCCATCTGAAATAATCGCAACTTCGAGTACAAATTTTTCCACGCTTATTTGGGTAAAACAAATGAAACTTAGCGATTGTACACAACTCTTTCCGGACTATTCAATGAATCTAAAGGATATGTTTTTCATCAGTGGCGTATATAAAGTTTTGCAAAGTGGGCCGAAAAATAAACTCGCTATAAAAATTTCGATGTTTAGCCTTCTGTGACTCATGTAATAATAAAGCTATCCCTATAAAATTTCGTCCATTATTTCGTAACATAAACTTATCAAACATATGATTTCAGCTTATAAGCTTGTATCGTTACTTTATAATTTCACTTTAAATTTGGGGATTTTGTAAAAAAACGTGAAAATGGAGTATTTTCAACAGGCTTTTGCAAAAAAGAGTCACTTGCAATGATTTTCAATCCAACCTTATTAGAAAGAGCATATGTTTAGCCCCCTAAGAAAGTTGATTTTGTTTTTCAACGCGAGTAAATAGTCCCAGAAAATCAGGGTCAAAGTCAGGAAGCCATTGGGTCAGTCAGACCATCTGAAATCGGCCAGGGTGGTTGCCAGACTACTTTTTTTTTTAAATAATTATACGATTTATATAAAACAGTTCAAAACGGATATTCTTTTATTTTTATCCTAATCGATTGATTAACGACAGCAATTTTTGTTTTGAGGCGTATACGAAAAATTTATGTTTACAGACGTTTACGGAAAATGAAATATCTGCGGACTAGTTTATCATAAGACATTGAAACAAAAGAATTATTTCATTTAAAGTCTGTCTGATAATTTTAGTTCTCTGCATGGAAAGCCTGAAACAAAATCAAACTGGTCAAAATAGTATCAAAATTTGATTGTTGGAATAAAAAAAAAAACTGTTTTCAGGACGATGTTTTGACCGGAACCAGCTGAACTTCGAAGTTGTTTTTTTGTAAACTATTACATATTGAAGTCTATTGAAAGTACATAATATGAAGGCTGATGTATGATCCCTTATTTTTTTAGTGAATTAATAAAAATCGAATTATATAAAAAATGGAGGTTCAACTCTCTGGAGGGAGAAAGTATACAAATAAAAATTATAAATATACTGAGGAAACGATGAATAAATAAACATGTTGCAGCCAATTACGACTAAAGAGAGCTCAAAATATAGAAAAAACATATCTCGCTAATACCTCCTCTTACTCTACATATCTAAGAGTTTTGACAGTATGCTTAGTTGGTCGATCTATGGTATACAATATTCATAATTATGAGAAAACTTTTTAGAAAACTAAAAACGAAGAAAACAGATCTAAATAGTTAATTGCCTTGAGAGTGACAACTAATTATTTGTAAAGTGTTGGAATCAGAAATAGCTTAGTAATATTTACATTCTCAGGATAAAGCGGATGCAAACTGTAAGAGAAATTGTGTCACAGAATGAGACGTGGTGCATAATGCAAGGACAGGAAACAAGATAGAAAACAGTCAATGTCATACAAAAATCATGTTAATGTAACAAGCAAAAGGAAATGAACAGAAGAAAGTACTTAAATGAATTAGGAAGACAGACGTGAAATGTAAAGAATTCATAAAAGTTCAATAGATTCAGCACAGCACAAGTTTTCCTTTAAGTCAAGAATTCAATGGAGAAAAACAAGTAAATATTGGAACTGGACACATGGTTTGAATCCCCCTTCCCCAACATGATCTCTAGCCCAAGAGTAACTTTATGGAAACTCTCCGTCTGTATTGCCTTCTTCCCATATATTTATTAAATTTGAAGAATAGAATATCGCACATTCCTGCTCGGTTACTTTTAATTTCTTCACCACTTGAAGGAAAAAGAGAGAGAGAGAGAGAAAAGGGACTTAGGTATTCTCAGTTTAAGAGACTAGCCCGAAAAAAAGAGACAAAGGTAAGAGTTCACCTCCCAGGTCTGTGCAGGGTAACGACTCACTATAATTTTCTAGCTTACATTACTCGACATCTACACTGGAAAGAGTTTAAACAGACAATATTCTTGATTTCCACATCAAAGAGTGGTGGTGTTTATATTTTTCTACGGTGCTTTTTCTTGTATGTATATACATACTACTTATATTATACTCCTTTATTATTTCTCTCATAATTGTGCATTTTTTACAGTTCGCTTGGTTTCTTATTTTATAGAACTCCTCTGTTACTTGACTGTTCATATAATGTAAAATGGAATTTCACGCTGTAGAAATAAATTTAACTACTACATTGAAAACCTTCTGGCACAAAATACAAACAAAAACTTCACCAAAAATTAACGTTATGAGAACGCATGTGAACTTTTTGTGAACGAACAGAAAATGTACGTTTTTTTTTGTTTTTTGTTTGTTCAATATTTCTTTTATTGACTTCTGTACTGCTGTAAGTGATTTCTCCTGGAACCTTATAACAAAGAGCGTAGCCTATGGGAATCAACTTTAAACTGCAGATCCCGCCTTTAAGATCTCATTCTCAATCCGATGGAAGGCAATGACAAACCAACGTAGTTTCATCTTGAGCAGGGTCCTCGGATCATTAAGGATAATGTAAAGCAACGATCTCCAATAAAAGATAGCAGCACTATCTCCGTATATGTCTAATGTATTCTTATCGTTGTACAAAATTTCCTTCCTGCTCCTATAAATTCAAGCCTAGAGAGTTCAAACTTTCAGGGAAGAAAATTCATAACCAAATTAAGTGCATGATCGATGCAGATTTTTTATTTTAGGTTTCTTTTGCTTGATTGTTGTCGTGAATATCAAAACCTATAACAATGAAGCTGTTTCAACAATGAACAAATAAGAAAATTAAAAATCGGCATCGATCATGCTCTTGAATTGGTCATGAACTTTCTTCACTGAATGCTTGAACTCTCAAGGCTTGAATTTATAGAAGCAACAATGAAAATACATTATACTTATACGGAGATAGTGCTGCCATCTTTTGTTGGCGATCGTTGCTTTACACTAACCTTAAGCTTCCATCGGCCAGAACATCAAACATGAGTATCATATTAGTTTTTTTGCAAGAAAGGAAGTATTGTTCAAACAGGTGTGATATGAGCTTTTTGTGTGTGAGGGAGGAGAGCAGAGAAAGAGAGGGGGGAGTGTGTGTGTGTGTGTGTGTGTTAGAGAGAGAGAGAGAGAGAGAGAGAGAGAAACAGAGAGACTACGAAAGAAAGAGCTATAGTCCAAAAAAATCAAAATAAATTTTTATAACAATTTCAATCCTATATCATAGTTTTACTATGCTTTTACAAAGTTGTACTAATACAAACGCCAATTCATACAAAGTTTTACTAATTTGACGCTAATTCAATTTTCAATAAGGACAGCAAAGATACTGTCCTCGAATAGTAACATAAAAAAAAAGAGAGAGAAAGAAAGAAAGAACGCATTTAAAGTGACTCCTACTTAAAATTGAGGTGCAGAAACTAATTACACGTGGATGTTTTAAACAATAAGAGTTTTAAAAACTGCTACAAAGGTGGTTGATCTAGCTCGTGTAAATGGTCAAGTCCCCACAGGAATGGAGAAACTACGCACTTTATGGACAAAAAACAGTCCATTCTTGAAGTACATTATATCTTGAATAAAGTACGGAATTTAGGGAAAGCTTGTAAAGGCAAAGGCATTCTGATCATCAGAACTATCCAACTTGACTCATAATTGTGGCGACACTCGACGAACTTTCTCCGCGAGGCATAAACAGAGTTATTTACAACAGTGAAGAGCATCCGGATGTTGCGCCCTCACATCGCACGCCACCATCTACTCCCGCATGAGCCATTTTTATAGCAGGCTAGCCAAAACTGATGAAAACGACCCGGGATCGCGCATAATGAGGATACATGGACGCCAGAAGGCCGTGCTCACTAATGCTCAGCCTCACCAGCGGAAGACTGTAGTCCACAGTACACAAGAGACACTGTTAATATTATGGAAATCTAACAGGGTTGCCAACTTATTCCCCTACAAAACTCAACTATCACCTGTGACCTGTCGCATCACATTACACAACGAATGCTAGATTGAGTTTTCGATGTAAAAGTTACAATACAGGTACGGAAAAAAGAACATATGGAATTTTTTTTTTTTATTTCTAGGAAAAATTTGTGATGAATGTCAGGAAAGGCACAGCAAGCTAAGATTTGTAAGTATAGGATGGTTTAATTACTTTTTCTTGTACAAACTAAACAACAACGAACAAAACTCAAGTAACAATCTGCACTCAAATCACTCTACTTGGCTGAAGATTCACCCTACTCTGCACGATTTATAGAATTTTACACAAAGACATAAATGAAACCTTTCACAAAATAATCATATATTTCTCTTCATTTCGAACTGGGAGTTAGAGAAATAAAGAAAAGGTAAAACCAATCTGGTACCCTGATCTCAATTATAAGTGAAACCAAACTACAATTGTTGTTATTCGTGTCGCACTTTGATTTCTCTTCTTTGAAATCCTACGACCTTTAATTACTGCTTTAGTTGCATGAAGATATTTCTGACATTGCACATGAAAAGTTATCTTTCATTTCAATCTGCTTGTACAGCACTTTCAGGCATGCGAAGAAAAACGAATGAAAAATCGAAACTATTTGTGATAGCAGGGCAATCTAGAGAATCTAGAGAAATTACTTGAATGAGATTTTCTTTTCAACCTCCATTCCAAATATGACATTATTTTCAGGGTAGTGATACAATCGCGTCTTTCTTCACGACTTTGCTCGTACCTAGAGAGGACAGTGAGGCAAACACTCGAAAAGACCAGCCGCGCACTAAGAACTTTAATTGGTGAGCAATTAAATAGTTCTCATTTATCTTGTATGCGTCCAGTAGCAATATTTGCTGCACAGATAAACACAAGATGGATTTCAAAGAAGATTCACGTATTGAATTTAAGTTTTAAGACCTTTACGCAAGTTTGGCTCAGGTTGGATGGATAATGATAGGATCAGAGATGAAATGCGTCACCGGGTCTAGGCTTCAGACCCAGCCTGACCCAGAGGACAAAGCGAAGCTTTTAATTATTTCCTTGCATTTCAACAGTGTTTCCTACAGGGGCGACCAAGACCGGAGATGTTACTACAAGAGCACGAAAAATACGCTGCTGAAATTCCCAATTAATTGTATTTCCTAGACCGGGTCAAGTTTAGGACCGGATCACCAATGTAAGGGTCAGACCAGGTCACCAAAAGTGACCGGGTTTCAGCTCGGATGATTGGCGGAATGAAGGAAGTGGGAGAACCCTGAGAAAACCAACAACCATGGCGTTTGTCCATCACATAGCTCACATGGCAAAAAGATACATGTATTTTGTTGCTTAAAGCGACTGGTATAAATCCATGCGCAAAATCATGAAATTACTAAATTTTATCATTTCAAAAAATTCTGAAAAAAGTTTATTATTTTTACGAAGTACAGTACACAAAAACCTGAAGTTGGCAACCTTCCTGAAACACGCTGCAATTTGCGAGGAAGAAGAAAAAAAAGACATTTTAACACAGATGAATAACGAAGGGAATGTTTTAAACTTTTTTTCTGTGACACAGTGTCCCAGTTGGGAACTCTTGAAACTACAAGAGCGACAGTCAGCTAGTACGCACATCATCGTATTACCTTTTCTACATAAAAGGTTTAAAAACAATATCTACACTGCCGTACACATACACATTACCCGTGTTAGTAAGAGATCATTGACGGAAAGGAAGAAAGAAAGAAAACCTAGTTTAATTTTGATATTGCAACAAAGAAGCATCAGTGTCCTCATAAGAGTCTCTTTAGTAACACTACCCGTACACGAGATCAAGCTTCCAAGTAGGTACGCGAAGAGACGACGAAAGAAAAAAAAACCTACGGTAAAAGTTGTCCTTTGACGGCTCCCATATGAAAAAAGGGGGCACCAGAAGACGAACTTTGCGAAACAGAATCGAATTCTGCTCATGCATAAGTAATAAGCATACAGGTTCTCCACTACACGCTCCTTAAAGAAATGAAACACGTCCCACAGAAGAGGGATTTTTTAAAAGCTTCCTGAAGGGGGCAGGGGAAGAAGCTTTTTGAATTTTTAAGCAGATTTCTCACATAGCTGAGCACTATTCCTCCTTACTCCACAACTCTGTTCGGACTCTCTTACTTCTTCTTCTTCTTCTTCTTCTTCTTCTTCTTCTTCTTCTTCTTCACGGAGGGGGAAAAAAGAAGAATGTCTACCTGATTTTGAAGAAATGGTTCCTATTTAGAAAACTCTAGCCAAAGAAAGCTTCAAGGTTGAACTAGCAACAGGGCTGAACCTCAAAGTAAAGAACCATGAGCAAAAACGGGGAACATGAAATTTTCATTTCTCTCAATTTGTGAAGATTCGCTGCACCGACCCACCGACATACGAAATTAGAGTAAGAATTTTCATTTTTAGTAGTCACGATAAAATTATATTTGCACACATGACTAACAAACAGATGTAAACATGTCTAATTTGTGAAGCAACTAGCGAAAAGTATGGAAAAATACTTTTTTTAAAAAAAGCTCCACTCCTTCAATAGCATCTAGCATTTTAAACATTCACAGTTGATTAATTAGTAGTTAAACACACTGGAAGTTCATTTTTATCTCAACGTAATTTGTTTTATGTATTTTTTCAGTGACAAGGAACTGACATTTCGAAGAAACCATACATAAATTAATTTTCTGTAATTACATTAAATCAAATACCTAGTACTTTTTGAAAAATAAACTTGTATTCTAAGCTTCATTAAATTACGTTGTGTACACAAAACTTTTCTATTCTACATAAACTTATCATTTAAATGTAATCAGTTTTATTTATTTACCTAGTTAACTCCAAATACAGCTCGCAGGTGATTTTAAATGGGAAACAATAACAAAGGGCTTAGAAAAGAAATGGCCCTGACCTTATTCGGGGTACCATTACAACATTCCTCTAGTGCAACTCGATATGCATACATTCGGCGGGAAACACAGACGTCCCGAATACAAAGTCAACGGTTTACGAACTAATCTATACGGCCGCTCAGCACTAATATTAATTATTCAAATAAGATACTTAAAATTATTAACCATCAAAAAAATATTTACTTCGTTGGTATTGTAGATTATACATTAATCCATTATATCAAGCATACAATAAATTAAACGCAATCATAATCTTCTGAGTCGTGTCCTATTATAAACATGCCAAAAGAGTAATACATTTTATTGAATTTGAATTTAATTTTTACGATCTTTAGACAACTTTGGCTCAGGCCGGATGGATGATGAGATGAACTGGTGGAATGAAGAAAGCGGGAGGAAACTGGAGAACCCGAGAAACCCCACGCGCGCAGTGTTTGTCCACCACAAAGCCCACATGGCACGAGCAGGGATCGATCCGACGACCTCTAGCGCAAGAGGTGAGTGCTCTACCAACTGAGCTACCGCGGCCTCTAAATTTTATTGAGTAGTGAGTTGTAACAAGTTAACAGAAACAGTATACAAAAATAACAGCAAGGCAACTACAATATTAGCCAATTTAGTATAGTAATTTTCTGCTAATGGCAACGTTTCTCCAGAGCGAATCAGAATATTACATTAAAAGTTCTACTTACAACTTTGGTAGTGGAAATAATAGTGCTGAACTTAAATTACTTACCTAGAAAGAAAGAAAAATAATACTGTTTAGAACAAAGTAGAGAAAATTATTCAAAGAGCATATAAACAAACCAAACACAAGGCAATATACAAATTACTTACAGCTCTATGAAAAATTATGTTCTTAAGAAAATTGCCTTTACCAACAAAGTACACCATTAGGATCTAACACGAGGAAAATGGCGAAACTTTCTACACAAATTTATTCCACGTAGCCAGTTCAACGGTGATAGTAACTTTTTTGTGATTGACAGCAGAATAGAAGATGCAGAATTGTTTTAAACTATCTCAAAACGAAAATAATTTTCCGCAAAATGGCAATGCAATATTTTTTTTTTATATATATATAATCCATGACATACTATTCATGTGTTATACTATATAATGTTTATGATTGTGTTGCCAATTCCAGAGAGTACAGGGAAGTAAACTGAATTCGGGTTTCGATTCGTATTCAGAAAATAATAGCTCCCCTTTTACATGTTGAGTTGACGTTGAGATTCTGTTATTCGACTATCTCTTTAAATATAACAAGGTACATGAACTGAATACTACCAAGCCGTCGTGGCTCAGCGGTAGAGTGTTGGCGTAGCATTCGGTTAGATGCCAGCGGCCGACCATCCTGACTGAGATTTTTCCAGGGTTTTTCCTCAGTTACACCAGGCAAATGACCAAATGCCGGGATGCCTTCTTCAACACAGGCCCTGGCCGACACCTTCCAGAATCCTTTCCCCTCCCCTATCTCGGCCTGAGTCTTAGATGCCTAAAGGCCATAAATGCAATTCCATTCAATGAACTGGACACTGTTGCTAGACGTGTAACTCTAAGTTCTCTACTCAAGAAGATGAACTAGTAACGGTTTCTCACTGCTCCCCGAAATAATAATATATTAAGATACTCAAAATGGAGCCTATAATTTTAAGTATACTCAGAATCTTTTGGGTCCCCATCGGGAATAGAACAAATTCATAAGCAACACTTCTCGTCTACTGGATTCCCTTCTATACACGCAAAACAAATAATTGATGGCCACAATATGTCAATAACATCTGATCACATAAAGCAAATATTTATTCGCATAATATTTCAGCCATAGGTGGAATATAATTACATAAAGGTGTTAGTTAACAGACGAATGAATTGTACAAAAGGAGAAACATATAACCAACTACGAAAACGAAACGTACTATATTTGCGTAATTAAAGCAGAGATGTTTGAAAAGGTGAACAGTTTGTTTTTTGTATTTTTCCTAATTTTTCTTAATTAATTATCAAATGGATTTCTTTGCACTTTACTGTAATATCTGGTGTAGTAAAAAGTAATCAATTATTTTTGCATGACATTGAAGGCTTGACTTACCATAGTTAGAATGATCCGAATTAGGTCACATATGCGCCGTTTTGTTCGATAACGTGTTGCCATTTGGAAGGTAATATCACAATGCCTCTCTCACAGAAGCCCTTGTCCCTATTGGCAAAAAATTGAGACAGTCGATTTTCACAAGCCTCTCTTAACGCGAATTTTGCACCAGCAAACGTGTTCGCCATGGACAGGAACAGATGGTAATCACTCGGTGCCAGGTCCGGACTATAAGGTGGATGCATAAGAACCTCCCAACCAAGCTCCCGGAGCTTCTGGCGAGTCACTATCGATGTGTGTGGCCTGGCGTTGTCCTGGTGGAACACAATGCCTCTCCTATTGGCCAAAGCTGGCCGCTTCTGGGCGATTGCTGCCTTCAGACGGTCCAATTGTTGACAGTATAGTTCCGAGTTAAGGGTTTGGCCGTAGGGGAGCAGCTCATAGTAGATAATTCCCTGCCAATCCCACCAAACACACAGTAAAACCTTTCTGGCCGTCAATCCTGGCTTGGGCACCGTTTGCGCCGGCGCACCGCGCTTCGACCACGACCGTTTTCGAGTGATCAGTCACCAACCGCTTCAGAAATGGGTCGCTTTTGTTGCGATTCAGCAGCGAATCGCAGATGGAAATTCGGTCCATGAGGTTTTTTTGCGTTAACTCGTGTGGCACCCATACATCGAGCTTCTTTTTGTATCCAGCCTTATGCAAATGGTTCCACACGGTTTTTTGTGCAATGTTTAGCTCTTGGGCAATCGAAACAGTGCTTACATGACGGTCGGACGCGACAATGTCCATGATTTTATCGACATTTTCGACACTTGGCCTTCCAGTGCGTGGTACATCTTTGACGTCAAAATTACCGGAACGGAATCGACGAAACCAAAATTGCGCGTGATTGGCTGTTACAGTATCAGGACCATAAACACTATTCACATTTGCAGCCGCCTGGCTTGCGTTTTCGCCTTTATCGAAGAAAAACTGTAAAATATAGCGTATTTTCTCTTTGCTAGTGTCCATTTTGACGCGCGCTCACACAACACTGAGTCAACTCATCACAACTATCTGAACAGTGTTTGTAGTACGCAATCTCATCGTTTGAACGCCATCTCGTTGAACCCGATCGGACTTATACAACGCGAGATACAGATCACTGAAGCCATCTATTGGCAAAATAATGGATTACTTTTTACTACACCATATATATTAAATATTTTTGCTCTTCTGATCATTCGACTATGCCCTCAATCCTAAAGGTGACGGATTAACGGAGTTCTACTGTACTATATTAAGCGAGACACTGTCCAAAATATCTGAGAATACAGACCTTTACAAGTTTCTTTTCATTAGTTCTGTTTCAAGTTTTCCCGTGGTTGAAAAAACAATATCCACGGTAGTAGGGTCACGAAATTTACTCAGGAATAGTAGAGTAACAGAACTCAAAGTACATAATAAAGTCTATAACGGATATAAACGTGAAAAATAACCTCTAAAACCAACACGTACAAATATTCGAATTTATGATTTCATGTCATGTGAAATTACCAACCATCTCTTTAATTAGAGCAGTTTCAAAGCTTAGTATGTTAAAAATAAAAAAGGTTTAAAAATTAACTGAAATAAAAAAATAAAAATTGTCACAAGCAGTTACATTCAGTTAATCACACAACGTCTGAAGTTGACTCTCATAACACAGGAGTACTAATTGAAAAGAGTTGCTTTCAATAAAGATTAATTACATTGTAAATTATAAGTTATGGTGGTGCTGTCTAATACGTGCTTTTCAGATATTCACAGTCGACTCTCATTATAACAAGTTTTAAACTGCTCTAAGATGTTTATTGTTAGATTACAAGATGTGTCCACATGAACAGGCACTAGATTCCACTTAAAGATGCTTCTTAACAAAATATTAATAAATACAAATGCATATTCATAATCCATATGCCACTAACACATGTATTACTCTCATATATCAAACCAATTTTCCATGATTACACACCTTCTCAACCACGAGAAAGGGCTTCCTCATGAAAAACACCAATATTTCTTTTATCATTCAGGTCAAGAGGAGGGTCTGAAAATCCATTGATCATTAACTCGAGTTTCACGAAATTTTGCCATATATCCTCGTTTCAATAACAAGGCATCACTGTTGTAATTACATACAACATTAACTCTTCTTGTTGGAAATATATGGTAAACTAGGGAGTTGTGTGCGCTGGTACTAACGGTTATTATGTGAAAAGAACACGAAACATAAGAGATAAATAAAGTTACCATGAGTTATGAGAGATGTAAACAGTATTTAAAAGCATATACAAAAATATGAATATATGTATTCTTGTCTTGATTATTACAACACTACAACTTAGCGAGATATTTCAGCAAAGAATATTAATACGAAGTAACAAAGTAAAAATAATGAGAATGATATAAATACTATTTAACACAATCTACTGAATAAAGGATATCCACCTTAAAAACGTTCTGTTGTTCAGCCGTGACTGAATTTTTCTTTTATTTTCAGACCGTTTTTACGGTAAAAAATAAAACAAATATTCCCGACTGTAGAGATATTATGAAAAAATAAAGAGTGTCACAGATTTCAACCAACTTCGCAGGTTAATTTTTGACACTAAAACAAGTAAAAGTTAGCTTTACCGACTTTCGAGATACAGGGTTTCCAACTTGGAAGACGAAAATCGACTTCTTACAATCCTAAATGAATATTTCTTCATAAACTACAAAAGTTGCAATAGAGTAAAATTACGTTTTGGAGAGTCAATTCGATATTAATAACATGGATATTGGATGTTAAAATGTAATGTCATTGGATTGCCAATGCTGCCAACCTGATACTAAATGTCAGTTTTCAAATTCCTTTTTTTTTTTTTTTTTTTTTTAGGTTTTCCAGGTCTATTTATCCTTCCTTTCTAGGTCTAACGTCTTTCTTCATGCGAACACACAAATGTTTACCAATTAAAGGAAGTATATACAGAGCACATAATATGTGTATTTCTTTAAATCATTGTAAAACACGAAAAATTAATTATTTATATAAACTAAAATGAACGTTTTCCACAGATTTCAAACAAAAAAATAAAATAGAATACCTGCTACGAGAAACCCAATTGAGAAAACTGTACAGTAACAAGAATATGGTAGTATAACCACATAAGTTAACGATTCATATTTTTTTAGACAACTTCAGTTTAGATTCATCAGATCCAAAATTCGGGAAATACAGTTTACCTTTCTCTATTTGAACAAGGAATGTGCGAGGCTGAGCAGCTGTAGTTCAGTTGGTAGAGGATTGACTCTGTTTTCGGAGGTTCTTGAATTTGAATTAAATTTGTTAGGCCTTTAGGCAACTTTGGCTCAGGTCGGATGGATGGTGATGGGATGATTGGCGGAATAAAGAAAGTGGGAGGAAACGGGAGAAACCGGAGAAAACCTACGCACATGGTTTTTGTCCTCCAGAAGTGAGCGCTATACCATTTAGCCACCGCGGACCTGGGATGTTATTGGTTCGATCCCAGCGGTCGATCTTACTAACTGAAGGTTTTCCACAGCAAATGCCGGAATGGTACTACTTAGGCCCTGGTCAACTTCTTCCTCCCCATCCTTTCCCTACCCTACCCGAGCCACAGATGCCTAAAGCCTGTAAGGAAATTCAATTCACTCAACAAACGTGCGGAGCATTTCTTGTTTCTCAGAAGATGGATTTTGAACACCTATTGCGTATAGACAATTTCAGGACTCTTAAACCACTTCTTGTACATATTCTCCTAATCATTATCGGCTAATTGATTTTCTTGATTGTTATTATAAATGATTACTTTGCTCCTGGTAGCTGAGTCTTTAAAGCAATAAGATTTAACCGAGGTTAAAGCCATAGGGTATTACAGAAACGTCTCCGGTTCTATCTACAGTCCCACCAACCTTTTTCTATCCTAGGGTACTAAAAATGTTCATTGATACACTTTATCTCGTGAGAAGAAGTGTGCAAAAGCTTGTTCAGGTCGTGATTGGAGATAAAGAAAAGTAACCAAGAAATGATTATGAGCAGACTCACTTCAAGTGTTCAAAAATAAGTTTTTAAAATGCATATATTAAAAAAAGTGTATTTTCCTTGCAACGTATTCAAGCGTCCGGAGAATCTCCTCTGTAAGAGCACAAATAATCTGTCACACTTCCATAGTCGCCATGATCCTCCCATCAATAAAAAAGCACGAAAAGCAGCAGGATGCCTTGGCTGCTGATGACGTAATGGAAATGAAAAAATATTTCGAGAGCTTTGACCTCGATTATCTCGAAAACCGTTTAAATCGCCATTTTGTTATAGTATTATAATAATTTGACTGCTTAGTGCTATCATAGACTAAATTATTATTTAATCTATGGTGCTATCAAATAGTTAATCAGAAAACGTCCTTACCCTTTGGGTGAGTGTTAATTATTGAATTATTTACTGCTGAAACTATAGATGCAAACAATGACTCTCACAAATACCAGTAATGCGATTTTTATGGTATAATCTTCGCAACTAAACTGAATCAGTCCTCATAATTCATCAGACTAATCAATCATAAGAGTAGCAAGAACTTCAAATAATTGTATTGCGAAAGAAAACATGACATGCAATTAAATGAAGTGAGCGGCCCTCTCCAATACATCTATTCTTTGTATACTTATTTGTGTAGTCAGAGGATTTAATTTTAATAAGCCACGAAGAAAATGGAATGTACCGGTAATTTCTTTCAAATTTCCTTGATATAAGGACTTACGAAGAGGTAACTCGCAATTAGAAATATTCTTCCAACACACTAACTTTTAAAAAATGAAAAATTTCAGTACAGAATGTGGAAGCCGTATTTTCATGTAAAAACCAACCGTAGCCAACACTACAACCAATTGAACATATCACCCAATGCAATGTAAATACTTCTGATACTACATTGCAATAACAGAAATGGCTTACAGACGTGCTCACATTGAAACACAGAAAAATCATCTCAACGAGTAGTCTTTAGCCTTGTAGGTAGAACGCTGGACTCCCAGTTATATGGTTCTGGATTCGAATCCAGTGTACGATCATCCTGACTGAGGCTTCCTCCTCACAAGGGACCATTCCATTTTTGACAATTCGATTTCGGAAAATGCTTGCCAGTACCCAAAGAAACCGAGAAAAACAAGTTTATAGCTGCAGACCGTAAACAGGACCGGAGATAAAGGGGTCCAAAGTTCGAATACAAGACTCACGTTATATACACAGAAATTACAAACCAAAACCGTTAATTTCGCCTTTTCATAACTTCCAGGGTACCATACCTTCTCACGCAATAAAGGTTGGTAACAAATAACATCATATTTGAATTTCTGGGAAAGAGCTAGCCTCAAATGATATGCCACATGCCTTCCTTCCCGTTTATTTCTTTTCGATAAATCCAATATGGCGACTTTTAAGATGGCGGACATGATGCGCACTACACCTATTCAGTAGAGCTTCATACAACACATAACTCATACCTCACATTTGATCTCCATTCCTCCACTCTCCTGCCCTGTTTACGGTCTGCAGCTACAAACTTGTTTTTCTCGGTTTCTTTGGGTACTGAATCCGGTGATAGCAAGCATTTTCCGAAATCGAATTGTCAAAAATAGAATGGTCCCTTGTCAGTTTTCCCCTCAGTCGCACCACGCTAATTCTGGGTTGGTGCTTAAAATCAGGTCCTCGGCGATTTCCTTCTCGCAATCACTCCGCTACACTCTAAAGAACTGTTAATTTTATTTAGCCGTGTAACCTCTAAATCCATAAGAAATAGATGTAACATGACCTGTTACATATAAATAAGCTTTGATGTGAAAGAATTTAATGTAACTTAGTGGCATCTAAATATCAATCAGTAATTCTAACCGTAAAATTCAAGGAATCTTACTAAATTAAAAGTCACTCAAGTTTATATGTCACAATGTTACATATGCAGTTTTATAAATCATTTCGTAACGTTTAGTTTATCACCTGCTGCCATCTTGTTCTTATTTTTCCAGAAATGGAAAATATTACAAATCAACTGAGATTCCTATTCCTAATTGACAAATCGAGGAGTGATTAAAATGTGGTGTGTCTTACAAGGGAAGTATTTGGAACCGAACAGGATTTTTTTTTATAATACTTCGTATATGTGTTTATACCCCGATGCTGATAATGCCTGCAAAATAATTCGACCTTGTAAGATCTCGTTTGTCCGGAAGAGGGCGTTGAAGTCTGGAGCAAGTGGAAGACAGCCGGGGGCAGCCGCTGTAATGGCTCCCGCAGTTTCGGTCCGAACAGGCATTTATTACTCAAAATATATACATGGACACACCAGTGCTGACAAAGACTGCAAAGCCACAATACCGTGTATGGTAGATATAGGCCAGTACTTGTCCACACAAACGCAAGTGAGGCTTCTCTACAAGGTGAGTAAAACAAAAGAATCAAAATAGGCACACAGACCAACCTTCAAAATCACACTCCATGGACACAGTGTCAAATGCCACTTTATTTTATACTCTCGAAGTTGCTGACAGTTACGGATAGGGACGTACGTAGAGCGAGGGGGGGGGGGGGTTTCTTACCCTACCCCTGAAATTCAGAATTTTTGGTGGCATTTGTATCACTTTTGGCGTGTGCTTTTGAAAGTGGCCTAATGTGTCTTTTGTCCTGTGTGCCTATTGTGATCCTCCCTTCTGTTTTACTCATGTTGTGGAAAACCTTCACTTGCATTTGTGAAGACAAATACTGGCCTATATCTGCCAAACTATTTGTTACACGGTATTGTGGCTTTCCAGTCTTTCTCAGCACTGCTATGCTCAAGTAGATATTTTGATTAATAGATGCCTGTTCAACCGAAACTGCGGGAGCCATTGCAGCAGCTGTCTCCCCTTTGCTCCAAACTCTGACGCCCTCTAGCGGACAAACGCGGCCTTACATGGTCGAATTACTTTGTACGCATTATTAGCATCGAGGAACGAATATATACGAAGTCTAATAAAAAAAAATGTTCGAACCCAAATATTTCCCTCGATAGTGGTGCGCAATTCGTGGTAATAACTTAGTTTATGTCTTCTTGATTGGAACATGGCATTTACCTATGTGGAAAGATACTGTATATATTATGTTTTGTCGTATTTATTTCTTCGACTGGTAGTTTGGTTTAGCTCTAGATGGTACGACGTTAGCCAGACTTCTAACTAAACGATGCGCGTTCGAATCCCGTTTGAGATTCTATTTCTCCCTCCGAGTATCCCTGAAAATTGAATGGTCTGTTCTATATCAGCCAAGTTACTGGATATTTCCATGCACCTAAGTTGCCTGCCTTTTTTCATGAATGTATCCGAATATTTGTAGAGCTTGAAAAAAAAATTCAATTAATAAAATAGGCCATCGTAGGTGCAAATATCTCGGTGCACCGACCGACATATCGCTCAGCTACCAAAAAGCACACTTTGATTTATTTTGAGGTTAGGTTAGCATCTTTTGAACTGAAATTAGTTGAAGAGCCATCATTTTTATGCTGAATATGGCAGTTTTTTTTTTATCACGATTCCTTCCAAGGCACTTGTTACTACCTTATCCTGCTAGGCCCTTTACAATCCTGTCCAAGCTGAGGGCTTTATTACTTCCCCCATCCTCCCCAAAAAAACCTTCGCTGCAGTGTCGTTTTCCTATCTAACTAACTAACTCTATGGCTTATGGAACTCGCAAGTTCATCGCCGCAGTAACAAACGTTCGCCATTGGATTCTATCCTGGGCAGTATCAAGCCAGTTTTCATCACGAACACCTACTTCTCGAAGATCTCTTCTAATATTGTCCTCCCAACGACGTCTCGGTCTTCCCAATGGCCTCTTTCCATCGGGCCTTCCAACCAGGATAGAATATAATCTTCGATTTTCCCCCATCCGAGCTACATGCCCTGCCCACCTTAGTCGTCTCGATTTCATTATTTTTACAACATCTGGTGAATCGTACAGTCCGTGGA
>JAGDQP010001360.1:0-63792 GCA_022664845.1 Lepisma saccharinum | reverse complement strand
AACCCTGTTCCGAAATCGTGAGACTGTGTTCCCCCGTAGTAGAAAGTGTACTTGCCCTGTGGGATGCTATCTTGACCCTCCCACCGAACTTCTTGTATCGCTAATATGTCTAGCTCGTACTTTTCGGTCTCGCGTACCACCACCTGAAGAGCGCCCGTTTGGTATAATGTTCGTACGTTCCACGTTCCTATTCTAAGGTCTTTCTTAATCCTGTTCATAGAGCCCCCTGAAGCAGTCCCAGCCCGGAGATCCGAATGAGGGACTAGTTTACCTCCGGAATATTTTACCCCAGGAGAATCCATGAACCATCTGTTACTATTTCTTGACATGTTTTAGCGGTGTAGAGTTGTCAGCTCTACGACCTCGCAGTAAAGGTAGACATTCAAGATGTTGCCCTCTGTCCATCTCTGAGCCTTGCCGATGTCATTCATCTTCAGCCTCAGAGTGGTAATGGTGATGCTGCTTCCCCTCACCATGATATTTTTGTTCGGGGTTATCTTCCCCTAGCCTTTGTAGATCCCTCTACTAACTGCAAGGCAGCAGTACTGGTTTTGGTCCGCCCCGGAATATTTCCGGTACCCACCATATCTGGTCGGCATTCCCCTATCCGCCACCTGGGGAGGCGCCTGGTGGAAGACCAAACAAAATAATTTTCAATTATACCAAACAGATACTGCTTCAGCAAACAGTTGTTTTTCCACTGTTTGATTACTTAAACAACGGACATTGCAAAATCAGCTATTCCTGCTTTCATGTATCAGATTAAAATAATTTTATTCATCCTTTGAATAAAATGATATTTAACTGGAAAGGGGCACATGAAAATTCTCAGTTCACCACGCTGGTGTTTAAAATGAATTGTACTGATGAAATACATTAAACGTACTACAGCCAAGAAGAAACGATGCGGTTTCTGCTTCTCAGTGAGCATACATGGACTCTAGAGGAAATACACAACGTAATTGGAATTCAGTAACGGAGGGAAAAGACTGGAGGTGTGGATGAAGCCGGAAGCCTTGGCAGCAAGCTGTCAGATCTCCCAATGAGGGATTACGACTTCTCGTGCACGCAACACTGCTTTAAGTCCTACGCAGACAGAAAGTGTTGCCAGCTCATCTACATTATGCCCTGCACTCTTTGTGAAAATCTTTCAAATTATCTTGCAATTCATACACTTCTTTCTTACGAAATAAGTCGTTTTATGAGGATTTAACAAAGCAGTTTTGGGTCAGTTTTGATACACAGTCCTCAGGGTATTGCGAAACACATTCGGAACTTATGCTAAAACAACATAGTATGTATTTGGAACATTGTTATACCAGCAAATCTGCAGATGTTGGTCCTCTATGAAGTTATTAACTATATACAGCGTGTTTTAAAACTACAATGACAAACTTCGGGAAGTGATACATCACATCAAAACAAGAAAAAAGTTCTTTTAAAAAAAATCGAAACAGGCAGTTTCAGAGTTACAGACGCTCAAAGTTAAGGCAGTATCGTCACAAATAACGTCATCTCTATACAAATAATGACATAATACATCAATTCGAGCAGTGTTTAGTATTGCGGGGGTGCAGCATAATAAGCAGGTTCCGGAACACAAGTATTTCATTGTCAAGGAATAAATATGGTTTAAAAGGGGCAAAAGCATAGAAATTCCCTGTGAGCTGCATTTCTTAATCTCAAGTGTTGCTCAAATGGTTGTATTGGGTACTATTTCGAGTGCGGTTTCCTAAGTCGACACCGCATTCGTCCTTATTTATGAGATATGAAGTCATTTGTGACAATGTCGCCTTAGCTGAGCGCCTGTAGCTCTGAATGGTTCGAAATTTCTTCAAAGGTACTTTCTTCTTGTTTTGATGAGAGGAATCACCTCCCGAAGTCTGTCGGTGTAGTTTTAGAACACGTTATATATTTATTAATTATCGTATACTGCCTATTGGACAGCTGTGTGAAGAAGTACAAGAGACTCTAAACACAGACAAAAGAAGAGGCGGACAGAATATCGGAACAAAATCTTAGAGAAAGAACACAAATGTGGTATAAGCCTTATCTACTGGCAAATCTATCCAGTATATTCTGACCCTTATGAGCTTACACTCCAAGAAATTCTACGGTGCTGCAAGGAGTTAAGAAGTTGTTAGGAGATTTAGAAATACATAAGAATGTTCTAGTAAAATGTCTGACAGTGATCAAATAAAATATTGAGCGCGTATTGAAAACTTAATGAACGCATTATGTATCACTAGTGTAAAACTTAAAATTATTTAAATATTCATCTTTAAAATGAAGAGCGTACAAAAGTTAAGAAACATGTTACAAATACATATTTTGTTTATTTATGGTACTTTCTCCTCTGAATACAGTGACGATTTTATGCTGTACTATGCTATGTAATTCTACTCCAAATTTCTTTAAATATTTGGTAACAATTAGGCTAATAGATAGAGAGATATTGATCCCAGAAGGGCAGAAATCTCACACCAGAGAGGCTAATTTACACATTGTTCGGGTTACTGAATAAACTATAGTATTTAGACCATTACACTTTCTTAAAATATGTTTTATTCTACTATATTAGAATTCTACTACAAAACGATCTGAAAGCTAGCCTCTAATTCACTTAGTTTACAGTTGTAAATTAATTATGAAATGTTTAGTTTATTGTATTAAACCTCATTTTGATCAGGCAACTGACTCATATACTCAAGTGCTATTCAGATCCTTCTATTTTCCTTATAAACTGACACACTGATCACTATCAGGTCTTACCTCAACAACCGAACATTTCGTGTTACGCCAGTACCCAAACAAACCCAAGAAATATCAGGGCCGGAGTACCAGAAGGATCAGTACTGTCGCCACTCTTTAATTTATATATACAACTGATCTATCAACAGCACAACACATCAGAGCCGCTACTTTCTCCGATGACAGTGTCATTTTCGCTTCGACAGACAGACAGAAAGGGTCATGATAAAGTAACCAGCGGTAGAAGTTTCGGTCGGGGAGCCATGCCTTCCAAATGATTTGAAACGTTGGAAGGATGTGTGAACATCAATGATTGAGAAAAGGACGCAACTGTCGCAGCCCTTATGTTTGTTATGAGTTAACAGGAAATGAAAATAAAGAAGGTAGAGAAGGAGAAAACTAAAGACGAGGAAGGGGAGATGGATGTAGAAAATCTTCCATTGACATGTGTTCTTGAATCACAGGAGATGTAAACGTCAGTTGGCATGAGATGGAATAAGGCTGTAAATGAGAGTATATGATTAAGTTATTTGTTGATAAGTGTTAAAAACTTTTATGACTGGTGAATGATAACACAGTTAAGCAGTGGCCAGCTGGAAAACGTTGATGACCAAATGAAGAATGGCCATGAGCAAGGTTTTTGTATCCTGTGCTTGCAGGAGCAGAGGTAGTCCTGTTTTGAGTTTTGGCTATTGTTTCGTCAAAATTGAGATCAGCAGTAACAGAACTGGATGTTTCTGACGTTGAAGACTGGTGACTAGTAGCAGTGTCAGCATATGATTTGGTAGCTGTTGAAGAAGGCAGTGATTGGGATGCGAGAACCCGCTGGTGGTCAGCACCAGATGATGTTTCTTTCTTAGTTGCAGCATTTGAAGTGAGACTGGCCTTTAAACTTTGAAAGGTAGAGCGGCCACGATAATTGGCAGGGTGATTGTTGCCACAATTGGCACACTTGGCTGGCTCTAATCGAGTCCTTTTGTCACATTCAGTGGTGAGATGACACCCCGCGCATTTCACGCAGCGAGGATCTAAGTAACATGTATACTGGGAGTGACAATATCGCTGACAACGATAACACTAAGAAACTTTTGGATCTGTAAGATTCAACAGAGATGTGATAATTACAAAGATAGTTCAGGTTGAACAGTTCCTGAATACTGAAAGTTTTGCTGAGAGTGACTAAGAATAGTGGCAGATTGATTTTCTGAAAAGTAGCTTTATCGCGGCTATGCATTTGACAGACAGAAAGTGCTGGAAAGTTCAGGGCAATTAAAGCCTGTTGAGTATCAGTAATGGACCTATCGATAGGAAGTTTCCTAATGACGACTTTATATGGTTTATCCTTCTTAGGTACGCCAGTAGCAAATTTGATTTTTGTTTGATGACAATAGGCAGTGAGTTTATCAAAGTCGGCTTGAGTGTCCAACTGAAGGCGAATGTGATCTTCTGTATGACGAACTCTGGGCTGAACAGAACATGTGGCAGAGAGAGTACGGATGAAGTTGTACTTATTGGCAATGTAAATGGTGGGTGGCTTTTTCTGGGCTGACAGAGACTTATCTGCGTGAGAATCTGAAGATGCAGGATCAAGCACTTGAAATGGATTTGCAGTAGTAATATCTAAAGATTGAGGTACAGGTGTCTGAATTTTGACAGAAATTTTTGGCAGACGAAATCCATCCATGTCCATAGAGAATCTGACTCTTCTGAGGAGGACATGGAAGATGACCCTAAAAAGGCAAAAGTCTGAGGAGGTAAATTGATTGGAAACTTTGGCACTTCAGAGGATGGCATGGAAGATGATTCATCGCTTGGAGACTTCATACGAAGACGCTTTTCATGGACAAGGTTAGTCCGAGCACTCTTCTCGGTAGCAGGGAAATCTATATTCATGCTGCAGGGAGAAGCATTCAGAGGCATATTCACAGGAACGATGTTGGCACCGTGCAAAAGCAGGAGTCAGTTGCAGTGCACTTCACACGGCGCTACCATGACCCCATTTTACCTCAGTTTAAAAGAGAGCTTCAAATACAAAATTATGCTTAATTCTTGTAAGTTATCCTTGACCGGAGACACCTTCAAATACCACATCGAAGACATGCCAACCGTACAACCCAACGCCTCACCTCATACCCCATTCTTCACAGTTCAGCACTTTCAAACTCAATCATCCGTCCAATTTTTACGTCCTTCCAGCATGGCACCACGTCTCAAACATCTACGTTCAAAAACTACAGAACAGTACAGGACACCATAATAACACAACTACTTCATGAAGATCTTGAACTGCCTTACTTAGAAGAAATCATTAACCAGCATAATGACAATTTCTGGACGAGATTACGATCCTCCCACGAGCAACATCTAGTAAGGAACCGCAGCACCAGTAAAACATTCACGAAATGCCCCAACCCCAGGAGCCGACCTCTAATCCCTTCTTGTTTCTCTGACATTACACTTACCTACTTAACAGTGACTTGGAGTAAATGCATATACAAGACCCGAAACTTGATAAATAAAACCCACCAAGACAGATGGACGAACGAATAGACAAAATGTGCCTAAAAATTGTAGTCGAATAAATAAAATGTAATAACTCAATTTCCCAACTGGTTAATTTATTATGCAATCTATATATCGTCAGTTCTTACCTTGGTGTAACAACATATACAAATTGGGAAGAACTGACGATATACAGATTGCACAATAAATTACCTAGTTGTTTTAAGATTTTTAACTTTAACTTTATTTTTATTAACGTTGAGCAAGTCTTTAGAACATGTTTTTCAAACTGATTGAAACAATTATTGTATTCAAATACAGGGTCTTCATTTCATGCTTACTGCGGAGCAGCGGGGTGTTTGCAAGATGGCTTCGCAGAAGGAAAAAGATTATTGCATGCTCAGTTTTGAGGTGTCAAAAGTCGTTTTGATGAGGCCACATTCCATATCAGTGGCAAGGTGAATAGGTCCAATATTTGTATATCGGAATCGAGCATCCACATTCAATGAAAGAACACCAGCATGATGTACGAGGGCTTCTACATCGTGTTCTTCCTCAGCGTTGGATCAGACGTGGTGCAGACCTTCTCCATTGACCACCTCATTCGACAGGTGTTACGCCATGTGCTTTCTCTCTACATGAATTTGTTTAAGACAGTGTTTATGTACCACCAATGACAACATCCATCCAGCGTCTTCATGATCGGATAATGCATGCAGTGCAGCCCACTACAGTGGACATGCAATACAACGTCTGGAATGAGTTTGATTACCGTTTGGATGAGTGTCGTGTGACCCTGGGAGCACATATTTTAAGATTGTAGATTTATACCTCACATACCAGAAACTTGTACAGTAACTGACGGTGTATGCTGAATATATGTAGGGTGCGAAAAAAATATATGTGAAGACCCTCTAATAACTGGAAACAATTTCGAGGCTCCTAACACAAGCAAACAAATCACGACCATATCTCCCTGACATCAACAATATTAAGTATATATTTTCTAAAGTGTCCAGTAATGAAGATTTTAAAGAATTACAATTTTAAAGCAATCACAATCTGTCTAACTTGTTGAAGTGAGGAAAACCTTATGCGTTTGACAAACTACTCTGCAAGATTTTCAAACGCCTTGGTATTAATTATAAACTAAATTTAGTAGGAAAATGAGAAAAAGGTTCTACGGAAGCGAAGCTAATCAAGGTACTCTATTATTAGGCGCGATCCTTGTCTTGCACATGACACTTCGACCATTAATAACGCAGGAGTTATTCTCTCGCTATCACTGCCAGGAACGAATTTGATTTTTCACTTTTTCTTTTGTAACTATGTGTCTGCGTTCATTAATCTATCAAAGTACTGAAGAAGTTTCTTCATTTCTTTAAAAAAAAAAAAAAATATCCGAGTTACCTTCATAGATTTGACATCCTATATTGCAATATTATGGAGATAAGTTGCCGGAGGGGATAAATGTAGTCGTAGCTGACGTGTTATTAAAGCTTCAAGTAAGGATTTGAGGCTAATGAAATCGTAAACAAACTGCCACGAGAAATTACTTAATTGGAAAGGAGGAATCCAAATTATTTAGTCACAGAGACTAAGTGGATATACAGGGTGTTTTCAAAATATACACACGAAGTTTGCAAGTGAATTTATGATGTCAAAACAAGAAAAAAGGTTTCTGCTGGTGAATTTCTGACACCACAACAAGAAAAACAAAGTTATCTTGATTATGTGTGGATTTGCGTTACGTTTTCGAGATTCAGAATTGCGAACTTTGACTATAAAATCGACTTCTAACAATGATGATTAAAATGACTATTTAACGATAAATCAAAATATATCTACTAAACTAAAATTTACCTGTTGATTTGTACCGATATGGTGAATATTAGGAGTTAAAATATGATGTTATCGAACGTATTACCGTTCTAACCTGCTACAAAGTTTACTTTTCCAATAACACTACGTCGGTTTTTTAAATATTTTCTACGTCCTATTGATATGTAAACATCATATGTAAAGCACAGAATGCAATACTGTCAACTGAATAGGCCTATTATAGCAGGTTAAACGTGGAAAATTGACATTTCCTACATTTAACCTGATAAAAAAAAAGTTTGCAATACTGTATTCTTCGCCTCACATGTTGCAGCGTTTAAGGCTGAAGGGCATAAAGTTCTACTAAATTATACACAAGTTTTTGGAAATTGACAGTTCTTTACAAATTTGTTACCATTTGAGTTTTACTGATACTGTTATGCATAGTAGTTCATATGTTCCACATTTCTTTCATGTGTCACCTATTCGTGTATTGACTGAAAATTAAAAGAATACACTTACGCCCTTCTGTCATGAACGATGAGATTATGTTTACTATCAATAGAGCATAAAAAGTATTAAATAATCTAAATATCTATTTGAAAGAAAAAAAAAACAGAACGTTATACCAGGTTGGTTACACTGACAGCCCAATGACGACACATTTTAAATCCTAATATCCACCGTATTGGTACAAATGAACGTTCAGAAACTAAATTCAGCGAAGTCTGAATGAAAGATGAATTTAAGAAGATCAGTCTCCTGGATTATTATATGCATCTACTTCTGTATAACTCAAAATCCAGCCTTCTTCGTGGTCTAGTCGATACAGCGCGCTAAAGTTCAGGGCGATCAGTTCCGGATTCGATTCCTGGTGGCGGCTCAAATTTTCGCTGTTAATTTAGCATCGTGAGAACAATTAGGGAGCTAGCTGAATAAAAGAAGAAGCGGACTGTGGTCACGAAAGTATACAGTGTTACGAAGGGGCATTACGCCTACGCTGTATCCCTCTACTTGAATATCATACAGACCAGGGCACTTGAGGGCTGTCACGCCGCCAAGTTTAGATATAATTATTTTATATCACAAAATCATTTTAGGTGAAACTGAATTTCAGCTGGTCAGCCAGCCAGGGTGTCAAGTACTTTCAAGTTTCAACATGACCCATTTATGTTTGAAAGGGCCGGGGGGGGGGGGGGGGGTTCCCGTCGCACTGAAAATTGATGCTGCCACTAGTTACCCGGTGTCTTTCATTGGGCTTTAAAGGACTGCTTCAGGTTGAAAATATAGGCCTAATAATTCCAATGACTCGCAGGTCCTTTACGGAAATGTTACATAAATAACAATAATTCCGTCTATAATTGCCAATATTGGAAATGTTGGCAAGTTGGAAAACACAATCTCTTGTTACGAGATGCGAAAGTCATCCCGTGTTGGTTTAGGAGGAAAATTCTGAGATTTGCCACACTGATAAATGACCAAGCTTCTTTTGTGAGGCACTCAGTGTGTAGAGAAACTAATCAATGTGATGCGCGCCAACAGGTCACACAGGTACGTGAGACCACGGAAAATAATTAGGAACGTGTCGGTGACACGGCGTTTGACGGCATTAACTTTATATCATAAGGTTAATAAGTCGCTGATGAGCTACGTGAGAGAAGCTCACCCGATGTTCTCCTTTAAAGGAAATCTTACCGGGATGAGTCTCTAACAAGAGATCACAACAAAAGCAGAAAGTATTACGTGCTTAGATCTCGACAAATGCTTCAATCTGGAAACAATGCAATCTTCTTGTAATAAAGAAATGAAACACTAATATCAAGAAATGGCAAAGATATGGATATAAAGGTCATAAAAGAAAATGTTTCATTTCAATCAGCAATGTGAAACGCAGTCCTCAACCATTATTGGTAAGGTTGAGTGTATAATTTGTGCAATTTCCTTAGCGGGGAAGAATTTCTCTAATACCTATTTTAGTTTCGTTCATATCCTGTAGATTGGGGATATCTCGAAAGACAGAACCAGGGAAGATTCTGCAGATGGAAATCCGAACCATCCTCCCTACAAATAGAACAATGCAAGGGTCTAGAACGATAATACAATATGAATAAAAAAAAAGTAAAGGTATGTACTATGTGCATGCGCTGTGAACTGTTCATAGGGAACATGGACGTAGCGCTCCAAATGTTCTCGACCGACGGCACAAAGTGAGGTGGGGTGGTTAGTCCCAAACTCGACCGCATTTACTTCCCAAGGTGCCCGAGAATAACAAGGACACACTAGTACTCAATTTAATAGGAGGCTGAGTGTATCTCAGAGTGTCTGCAGTGTCCTGGCCGGGATTTCAACACGGGCCGCCTAATTCGTAGTAAGACGCGCTATAAAAGTAACTAGTGTATTCATTATCTTCAATAGTATTGGCAACTATACTGGTGTAACCTTCCTTTGAATATAGCTTTCTCTATTATATTAAACATTACAAAATAGCTGAAGAATTACGATGCATAATTTCCAAGCTAAAATTTAGAAAGTGAACATAATTACGAGTAGTATTAAATAAAGTTTAGAAAAGAAACTATGACAAATGTCGGTCTAAATTCATGCCAAAATAACTAAACTAAAGCAGTAGAACTGACATTTGAATTGTGAAGCTTAAGATACTTAATTTCAAATACATTCTTCTAGAACTTTTACTTTTTTTTTTTTTTTTTTTCAAAATTCTTAGTTAAGATAATATTAAAGTGTATTTTTATGCGTATCTAGTGTTTACTTCCCATCCTCTACAAGAGATACACAAAGCACTGCAAAACACTATTCATACACAACATAATAACGTTAGATATGCATGATACATTTATTTCTTTTTTTTAATAAAAAAAAACGGCTACAAGTACATTTGCCCGGGCCCGCAGGGCCACCAAGGCTGAACTTCTGGCCCACTTTCGTCCTTAGAGAAATTTATTTAATTATTTGGTATTTGATTTATTTTGGAATAAAAAAGAACCAGACTCCGCACCAGCACCACACGGCCCGCACCAAGCAAGTCTCCCGGAAACCCACCCCCGGCAAAATTTGATTTAAGTTTATTTTATGTTTATTTAGAGAAGCTACTGAAATCTATTTTACTTAATTAAGGTCAGCCAAGTTATTCAATTGATTTTGGTTATGTTTAATATGGAATAGGTACGGAAGTAATGAATTTATTTGATGTGATATAGTACTTTTAGTATGTATTAAACATTTTCATAATTTATTTGTAGGAATATAATTTGTGCTTCTCGTTCGTGATCACTTTCTATACACTTTAAGCGCTCGCTGTCTATACTCCATGTTAATTGTTTGTAATTTGTTATTGAGATTTATGTATATTTGTTTATTTATTTAATCGTAGATTTTCCGTGACGAAGCATGTAAGTTAGAATTAAGTGCACTTTGGAATGTTATTTTTTGATTAGTTGTTTATTTCCTTCGTTTGTTGAGACATTTGAAGTTATTTCAAATTTAGTTTTTTTGTGAAAGGATTCATTTCCCACAAAAATGTGACCATCAGTGGATCTAAGAATATTTAAGTGGCATTGAAGATGTTCTTCGGCAGCTAAGTTTAGTGCTGAATCAAGTTGTTCTTTAGCTTTTTCAGGCAAGACCATAGTCAGTACAGAAGACGTCCATTTGATAATGTTATTTGAAAATTTATGTAAGGCCTTATTTAACATTTCCTGAATTTTTGGGATACTAGCTGTTACATATTGTCCTGTCTTGCTGTTAAATACCATCTCATTTGCTTCCTCATTGGCATTTTTTCCGGATCTGAATATCTTATTGGTATTGTTGGTATTATTTTTAGATTGTTTAGGTTTCTTTGGACAGTGAGAACTACCTGTTCTATGCCCAGTCTTTTTACAAGTCGCACAAAATCTGGGGTTGGGGGCCACTTTGCATGGAATACGGAGATGTTTTTCCCCACATTTAAAGCAAACTTCATCATTTGTGCAGTTTTTATGTTCGTGATATTGAAAGCATCTATAGCAGGGTGAGGGTCTAGCTGCTGTTTTAGAGGCCTCTACCTTATATCTGAAGAAACCGACTGAAATTCCATTTGTAATTAATTCACTGAAAAAACTAACTTTCTCCCATATTTATTCTTTCTCGTTTTCTTTCACAGTTAGATATGTGGGAGATATGAAACCAGTAACTTTATAGTAGATGCGTGCTTTTAGTAGGAGCGATAAAATAAAACGCGGAGAGCCCGGTTAAAAATTTACAAGACACTGCGGCCATGACATTTCTAATTTGTACTTAGAATAATCATTTTAATAAATGCTTGCATTTTGTCGAAGAAATCTTTCTTACAATATACGTGTATATAATTTTCTTCACTTAGTTCTTTCCGTGTTTAATTCCCGCTGGGGTCCAATGAACAAAGTAGTTCGGAGTCCACATTACCAAAAATTGTAGGTCCCGTCCTTACAAGCTCACCAGGTCATTTAGGACGTTAATAACAATTCAATCAATCGAACTAAGTTCATTCTTGTCGTTAGGAAAATAAAGCACACAAGCCTTATTAAATACACTCATTACAAGAAACAGTGCTTGCTTTTTACATTTTCTTAGAGATGCACAAGGAGGATTTGTCTCAATTAGTAGCAGCCTGTGGAATACCATTACTCCAGAAGGACATCTGTAAACATTCCGCAAATGTTTCTGGAGCCATCGAGAAGTTTCGAGGAGTAATTTATGAAGGTATCTTAAGGGGATGATGATGTTAAAGCTCCGTTCTTAATGTGCGCAGCTTATGACATGCTATCTAATTGTAACGAACTGTTTATTGCGTTTAATTAAAGCAAAGTGGGGGCCTTTCTTAAAATGCAAATCAAAGGAGGGTTCTTACGTCTACAGCCATTCCCGGAGGCAAAATGAACGTCAAAATGGCAAAGTAAAGAAATAAAGGAACATACGGGGATTTCAAACCAATTTATATTTTTAATTAAGAGTATTCGTGTGAGGATACTTAGAATTCAGAGTTCCCACAGGGATTGTCATATTTTTTAAGTTGTAAGAAATTAAAACTTTTATTATGACAACTTTGAAATTAAAACTAAAACGATCCTCAGGCATACACACGTGGCAGACCACTGTTCTGTTTCAACATAGATGCTGTTGTAGAATGAGCAGCATATATTGTCAAGAATGGAGAAATGGTCAACATATAAGCACATTGATGTATATAACTCAAGTTTTCGTTCCACATTCTACACTATCTATTTAATTCAGTTTTAATAACACAAAGTATTTTCCACAAAGCACTGCATTTTACATAAATTGACAACTTTATAATCAGAGAAAAATAATGCAAACTCGCATGTACTATTGAGGACTAGAAAACATTGACAAGCCTGTTTTCGGTTTAATAGTAATCGAGTCTTGAATTTTCTACTTATGAAATTTATTGTCAACATATTTACAATCTTGTTGTAAACGGCTTGTGTGAAAGATCCAAAGATCAGTTCAACATCTATCATAAAATATATCATTTGGTGAAAGTAGAGCTATTAAAACTATACGGATAATAATTCAACCAATGTACTATTTGCACAATTATCCGGATAATTTCATTAGTCGAAAACAGTAATTCAATAAACGGGTATCCGAATAATCTGACAATGACACACCCCCCCCTGCCAAGAAATAAGTGGGTATCCTAAGATATACGAACAGCTAACAAATAAATGGTAGCATATTTCAACAAGAAAAAATCGGACTAACTTATATAAAAATAATTAAGAATATTGCGAATAACTGAATCAGGACATGGGCATTCAGACAGTAAATGGTTTCAAAAGAAGAAACAAATTGTTGTTCCCATTCTTGGGATTGCTCGATCAATTAATTACATTGGGTAATTGTCGGTAGTTCTATTACCCATACAATCTATCTTGTAAGTTATCCGCGTTATCATTCAAATAAACAGATACTAGATTTCTGAAAAATAAACTGTTTGATTAATTGTATGTTAAATTATGCGGATATTGACTAGTAATGACCAAACTGATCCGAATCCGCTAAGATTAGGATCCGAATCCAATGAGATCATAATGAAGGTTTCGAATATCTGGTTCTGGATACGGATTTCAAATATCCGGAAGCAAAAATGTAGAATTAGATATCGGTTATTTCGATCTGGCTATCTCCAGTATTAGCAGCCCTAGGTGAATTTAATAGTTTCCTTTTGCAAGATAAACCGCCGTAACCACGCAAACATTTACTTTAATATTTTCTCGATTTCATTTTCTCATCGTTTCCCCTTAGAATAAAAACAGAAGACTGATGATTAAAAATTGTTTAGAACACATCCAAAGTCAGCATTCAGTTACTCCTGAAACTATAACAAAAATGTTACAAATGTAATATTGGTTCAATAATAATTTATTGAATACTAGTTTACACTCTTCCCTTGGGATGCATTTAGATTTAGCAATGACTATCTTTCTACTAATTCAACCTTTGATTCTTAAAAAACGACATATGCGAGGCCCGTCTTGAAGATATTCAGACTACGCGAATAGAAGGGAGTGATTTCCAACGACGTGGCGCGACTTTAGAGCGACATCTCGCAACGATTTAACCGGCCAAATTTGTGTGCAGTGCGAGACTTCAGATCCAAAACAACCACACTGAACAGATGCAGTCACGGGGGATACATTACACGCCACAGGTGTTTGTTTCTTAGCTGTCTTGGAAATCGCTGTGTTGAGAAAACAAGCCTTGCAACAAAATTGCGAATGTAGTACGCAGCCCTGGCCTCATACTTCGTAACCCACGCATCACTTCTTAAAAATCGAAGCTTTAACTGACAGATAAACACTGAGAGAGTAGGGATGAAACTTAATTTTGTACAAATATATTCCACTCAATTTACGATCCCAGAGGCCGACCATCCTGACTGAGGTTTTTCCAGGATTTTCCCCGGTCACACCAAGCAAATGCCGGGATGCCACCTTCAATATAGGCCCTAACCGACACCTTCTCGAATCCTTTCGTCTTCCCTATCTCGGCCTGAGCCTTAGATGCCTGAAAGCCATAAACAAAAATTCAAATCCACTCAATTTATATTGCAAACATTTTAATTAAGTCAGGTGCTTAGATTTTTTTTTTTACATTCTCCCTGTCTCAACAAATAGTATCGACGCTGTAACGTATTACTCCACTCATAGTAAAAATTCTTTTAACGTTTGAACACGTAATTCGTTCTCTTATTTTGTAAACGAAGTAATGTTAATTACGCACTGAAAAACATACAACATACATATTTCTGAAACAGAATTTTGTCCTTTTCTCCGAAAGCACCTCTGGTAGAAATCGGCGACTCCTTTCTAGATAGTTACTCCCATTCTAACTCATTAATTACAACAAGATCTACAGTAATCACACAACAGTTATATAAATGCTCGTAGTCACTACCCTTTCAATATTTTCCCCACAAGAAAAATGTTTACAACGAGCAATTTAAAAACATCCCATTAAGCAAGCCAAATTTTCCTTCTCAAACGAACCATTTGCCTCATCCCATTTCAGGTCCACTAGGAAATGGGGGAATGAAGAGATTCCGCTTCCTCTCTCACAAAATTGTAATGATTCAAGCTATAATAAGAGAATGCTTTTACAAGATAATTAAAATGAATATGAATTGTCGACAGAATAAATTCAGAGAAAAAAGAATTTTGTTTCACAAACTGCTTGTTTCTCCAACACCAATTCACAATTTGCTATGCAAGTATATGTGCAGAACGATCCAACGCCTCATTTTTCGAGTTGTGAAAAATGTAGTCGCTTGCGGGGCCTTCTCTGGCTATCTCGACGGAGCCATTTTTGAAAAAAAAAAAAGTCATTATCATCCAACCAACCAATCCATTTTTATTTCAGCTCATTCACAATATGGATTCCAGTAACTACAGCATTAGCCCACGAAAATATTTCCCGTCTTTTCTCTCTATCCTTCTGCAGTTTTTACTTACTTTTAAAAAAATCTTCTGCACGATCACAAAATGTTGTGCCATTAATATAAATCATGCCAGTGGACACCCATAAATAATCGATGCCATATAACAGCATGGAAAAGTAAAAAGAAAGAGAGCGGAACATGCATATTTGTGAATAACCACATTGATTACTTTCTACGATCACGTACTGTAATTTAAAGTACCTTTGGATGATTTCGCTCATACATCAAGAGAGAAAAAAAAAATCGCGTTTATCTACTTTATGAAGAAAAAAGTAATGCTTCTAATTAATTTAGGGAGAAGTCCTCCAAACACATTTTGTACACTTATGAACAGCAGTAAGTCAATCTGGTAACATTTGAACATATCAAAGTTTCTGTTTATCCAGGTTTACAAATCTGATTTTAATGACACTGTACCTTACTTATCCTGTTGGAACATACCATGATTTTCGGGGTACATGGAGCTTGTGAAGGACTACAAAAGGCCACAAAGCAATGTAACGTAGCAATCATCAGCCAAAATTGAGCATACTGGTCATCCCACGCCAGTATGAAACCAACAGCAGTCTGAACGATGCCTTGTTGACAACTGCGGTCCATGGGCTCATGCAGTCTGCGCCAAACCTACAACCTACCATCAGTCAAAAACAACTGATACTATGGACAATGCCACATTCTGCTAGCTCTACAACATCCAATTACCGTAATCACCAGTCCAGGTGAGAGACAGTGTATCTGGCCTCGTAGTGTTAAAGGCATTCCGCGAGTTTTCTGCTCTCATATCCAACGGAAGCTAAAGAGTAAAGTACGTTACAATATCCTGTTGGATGTGTGTCCGATACCTCCTACAATGAACGCGATTGTGATTTAAGCCAGTCTTGTTCTTACCATGGCGTTCTAGCCAAACGCCACTGCTCACGGTTATTCTGGTACGTATGATACAAGTCCTGGCCTAAACAATCAGCTTGAAAGCCGTAGTGAAGAAGAGTTTATTGGAAGGTACAAACTAACCAAAAAAATTGTATCAGAAATTTCGAAAAGATCTAACATTCATGATCTTCAATTTTCAGTGGAAAGAAATAAACCTCTTCCTCCAGTTCTGCAAATACGTCACGGCAAGAGTTTCTGCCATACGGAACATCTGTTTTTTCCGTTATTTGATGTATGTATTTTCTGTAGCAAGAGTATGTGACCCTAAAATTTTCCGTAATTTATTGATGTTGTGATATGCTGCTACAAGTACAGGCTATATCAAAGCCGTTTCGGATGGACTTTAGATACTACCCTGGATGAAAGATCACTCTCACAGGAATAATGTTTTCAGACTAATTCCGAGGAATTCCATTCAATGGATCTCATTATCAAAAGGCCAAAAGTAACTAATTTAAATACAGCTAACTAAACCTACCCGAACCTAAACCTCACAATTTTGAGCAATCCGGAAGAGTATCTAAACTGTAATCGATGTATCCGCACGACATGCATTTCAATAAAGATTCTCTAAAAATTGATATCTTATAAAATGTGAAGATTCAGTAATTTTCTTTTCATTTCAGTTACTTTGTATTTTCATATTTAGCTCAGAAGACTGTAGAAAATCAAACCACTCCATTTATACACGTTACATTATCCATTTATACACGCAATTTCGAAGTTTTTCTGACCAACAGCCCAATCACAAGCCAAAGAAATATGGCATAAGAAAACCTCTACGTTAATCTAGACCCAACCGAGAGTTATCTCTGTTTTATAATCAGGGAGCCTACTGTATTTCTGACAAATACTATCTTCAAATTGTTTTACTTCCCGCAATGTTGGAAACTCGCTAAAGTTATCAACATTCGGAAGCCCAATAAAGATTAAAAAAACACACACACACACAAAACTATAGACCTATAAGTCTGCTTGATACGTTAGCCAAAATAACAGAAAGAAGCATACTCAAACGACTACAAAAATTCATGACAGATAATTCGATATTATTAAATGAACAGTTTGGATTTCGTGGCAAATATAGCATAACACGCCATTTGGTTAGAGTCGCGGAATATGTTACAGAAAATTTTGACGGAACTCGCTCAACCGGGGCAGTGTTCTTAGATGTTGAGAAGGCGTTCGACAGAGTATGGCATACTGAGATAATGCATAAACTAATTCAGTACAAAATACCGGACACACTCTTACACTTACTTAAAAGCTATCTGACAAACAGATCCTTTTTTGTTCAAATAGAAGACAAAAAATCTTCTACCAGGCCAATCAAAGCAGATGTGCCTCAGGGATCTATCCTAGGCCCATACCTAATCTCGATATTTGTGAACGATATTCCGAAGCACCATGATACAAACATAGCCCTATATACCGATGACACGGTCGTCTACGCCGCCTCGAGAAAACAGCAACAATCCATGATATACATACAACGCCACATGGAGCTACTCCAAGATTGGTTCACCAAGTGGAAAGTTAAAATCAATGTTACCAAGTGAGAAGCAATCTTATTCACTAAAAAATACAAAATACCCCCGTTAACTAATATTAAACTAAATAATATTAACATCCCCTTTAAACAGGAAGCAAAATATCTTGGGAGTGCTCCTCGACAAAAGACTTCTATGTGCCAGACATATCGAAGTACAACGTAGTAAGGCAAGCGGTAAATTAGCACAGCTGAAGAGTCTCCTTGTACTGAAACGATTACACGTTAAGGGCAAGGTTACTCTGTATAAAATACTCATATGACCTTTACTAACCTATGCTGCGCCTTCGTTGGCTATCGCCGCGAATACCCACCTGAAAAATTACAGATATTTCAAAATCGCATTTTAAAATTAATCACAAAGTGCCCGCGGTACACCAGAATGACTTACCTTCAACGTAGACTTAACATCGACAATTCTCAACCACATAAACGACTTAACAAGGACCTTTTATGAGAATGTAAACGCGGTAGACAATGAACATATCACAGGTCTTGGCTCGTATCACGTCCTAAATCGATACAAGCACAGACGCCCGTTACATGATCAGTACCTAAATCCACCTAAACATCAGTAAATAATAAATAACAATGTATGTTCAATATCCTTCAGTCCAAGTATGAACGTAATACCTGGTGAAACTAATTAATTTAAAATTCAATTCAAAACATTCAATCTAAATTCCGAGTCTCGCAAACTAAGCTCATTTCAATTTGCCATTAAAACCAACCACAATTATCAATAACAGGAACTAAGAGTATAATTAAGTCAGTCTATTAGCTACTTGCATTAAATTTTCCATTGTGATAAAAGATAAGGTTTATATTTATACATTTTATTATTTTATATAATGATTAAAAAACTGTATGCTGAATGAATGGAAGCTTGTATAACCATATATGTATAAGGGACAATCAAATGAAAACCGAACACCCGTCATAAAACACATTCCTCGCACAAGTTGACAACACTGTTGTTACGTATCGATAGTGCCATCTGTAGGGTAGGAGAAATGCATATAGAAAACGCACAGGTCCACACAGTTGTTTCGTTATTGCTCTGGAGTTGAGCGTAGTGAAAAGTGTGTTCGTCCAGCATTGGAAATGGAGGCATGCCATTTGACGTGGTGCTACCATTTTGAACCTGAGAGAAAACGGCAAAGCCAACAATGGAAACACCGCAATTCTCCCCCGCCAAAGAAATCCAAAGTTGTCCATAAGAGTTCCGGTAAAGTCATGATGACCTTTTTCTTCGACTGCAGGGGCCTTCTGCTTCTCGACTTCCTAGAGCGTGGAGCTAAAATCAATGCGAAGCGCTATGCAGAGACGTTACAGAAACTGCGAAACGCCATAAAGTCAAAACGCCCTGGAATGCTGTCGGACGGAATGATCCTTTTGCATGATAACACCCGTCCCCATACTGCCAATCTGGTGAGAAATAAGCTTCAGAGCTTTGGCTAGGAAACACTTAAACATCCTCCGTACCGCCTAGATCTTTCCCCTTTTGACTTCCACATTTTTGGCGACCTGAAGAAAGACATTCGTGGACCTCGGTTTCAATCGGACAAGGAAGTGCAAGAGTGGGTGAGGTTGTGGATCAGTCAGCGACCTACCTCTTTCTACAAGACTGGAATTGATCGTCTCGTCTCCCAGTGGGATAAATGATTAAATGTATAAACACTTCTAGCAATTACTTTTGAATAAAACAAATTCCATTGTCACTTTGTAGCGGGTGTTCGGTTTTCATTTTATGAACCCTTTTATTTTAGAATGAATGAGTGTGCGGAATTCTTAATGTAAGTGTGTGCGAGTAAAAAAGTGGTGGCGGGATATGACGAACAAATGGAAAATTATTTTGTAATAGAAGTGGCTGCATCTCATTAACCTCATAGTTTCTTTTCAGCTACACCCTCAGACGATGGATCCTGCAAATACATATGTCTGTTCTGTATGATTGTGTGTGTTTGCATGATACAAACACTTAATAGGATGCGATATCATATTAGAGTAAATACAGACGTTTTGCCTGGGTTTCTCCACGCTTCTTGCATCTGTGGTTTACCAGGTAAACTATCAGTAGTTTGAACCGATACAGGGATTTTTACAAAATATACAGCAATGCATATTCTGGTTTTTGCCCCCTTTCCAGAAAACTCTTCTCGCGTTTCTTCTTGTTTCGCCTTCTTTCCTCTTTTTTACACATTCTGATTCGCGGTAAATGTCTCCAAAAGACAGAAATCGTAGCATCCACATCCGCGGCAGATGCTTTAGTTGTATGTAGTTTGTAGCATGTGAAAGCGGAGATCGCCAGTAGAAATTGGAGAGCGGTCACTCCTCAGGGCGGGACTTTCTGGAGGCTCTGACAATCAAAACTTTTCTTTCTCTCGTTGCGTGACACTGACCGTGGAATGACCATAGTGAAATAACTAGAAACGAACCTGAAGGGGAAAGGGCAAAATTCAAGTTATTGAATACTTCGTCTTAGCGAGGAATAATACGAAACTTCGAGATACTGAGGGCCAGAACAGACTGACGCTTCATTTATATTGTTTGAGTCCTGTATTTTCGCTTAGGCATAATATGAAACACTTAATTGCGTACTGATCACAGCGTAACAGACACTTGCTGATACAGCACTGGTAATGACGTGGGCTCAGCTTCATTTCGTTCACTCAGATCGTTCAACTCCCTAAACTTCAACTTACAAAGGTTTACCTGAATGAAACTTCAACTTAGAGAGAAGTAGAGGCTCTTCAGGTGAAGTTCAGCTTCACTTACTATTCTGATATACATTAACTAAATAGGCACTAATAAGTATTAATTGGGGCAGAAAGTCAGTCATCATCTAAAATCTGATAATGGCATTATCAATATTCTGTCCAAAAATCCCACGATAAATGTTAATGAACAAGGATAATAAGAACGTGTTGATGGATTTTGGTAGTACTTCACCTATTATTTGTGTAACGAGCCGTCACTGTTAGACAGTTATTTATTTATACGGTAACTTGGACTTGTAGAGGTTCTCGAGCAGGATATTTTGAGTTATAGAAGTTCAACGGCATGTTCTAAAACAACAAAAAATTCGATTTATCAAGGTTTTCATTTCATAATGTTCGACTTATAGAGGTAAATTAACACGGGGTGGAATAGGGGAAATGGAGGGGAATAAATAAATTCGATATATCAAGAAATTCGAGTTGTCGAGGTTTCACTGTAGTATAAATAAAAACTCGTGCTGCCATCCCGCGCATTGGACCGTATTGTCTGGAATAAGGTCACGTGACATCGTTGAGAAAGACCTTTGGCTTGAAAAAGTCGAATTTAATTGCCTTTTAATTTCAGGGAAATATTTTCTATATGGCATTTATTGAATTAAATCATTAAATATGATGGAAGAAAGAAAATTTTTGTTTCGTATGTAACATAACATTAAACATGTATAGTTGCGAATTGTTAATATTCAATATAAGGTGAAACCTTTGCAGTAAAATACATTTCATATTGGCTACTAAAGATCCAGTAAACATTACGTCACGAAATTGTTTCGTCTTTTATATTTTCTCTCAAACTATTTCAGCTTTATGATTAAATCAATTACAATTACATGATAATACTTGACATTTTCAGTTTCTGCCGAAGAAAAGTAGTCGAAACGAAAAAGGAGCTTGTTTGCAATTCCTGGGTGCTCATTACCTTTCGAGCAACACTACAGGATCAACATACGAAATGATGCAGACGACTGGCCAATACACAAAGTGTCGTTAGCATCGAAATTGTATGCTAAAACGTCGATGCTACATTTTTTATTGCTCTGTGGACTAAAGTTGAAAGTCAGTGGTCTCGTTCATATCACGACTTATGAGGAATAGGCCCCCAGAATCACAGTGTATAGCAAGTCTTTCAAACCACGGGAAGTGTAATTTCTCCCATAGTTATCTTGATCGCAATAATTACTTATGCGCTTAATTTAATTCTTACATAAAAAATTCATTATTCTTGCGAATAGCATAAGGATAATAAAAGGTTAAATAATTATCAAGGATATTCTGTAACTTTTGCGACAATTTCATATCTAACTGGACGAGTTCAACGTAAAATTTTCGTAACATCAAAGACCGCAGAAAATTTGCAAAAATAATTCTTTGGCCCGCACCTACGTGTTAGTAGGGCATAACGTATTGGAAATGTTACTCCCCATCTGGAAAAGATAACGCATTTGTTCCGCGAAAACGACAAATACAACACGAAACGAAAGAACACATGCAAATTGAATAAATTAGTGCTCCGTTCACGTTCACACCACATACAGGATGTTCGTGCGTTTTCTCTCTGCACGTCACGGAACCGTTCCTTTGTTCATTCGTACGTTTCTGAGTGCGGTCTCTGGCGTGATACCACATGACAACTAAACAAAGCAAAAGGGAAGCGCACACTTTCACAGACTGAATGATTTCTAGTGAGCATCGGGACTTAAGAATTCAGCAATTTGAAGAATCCCCCCCCCCCAATCCCCCTCTTTTGACTTTACGAAATATTCCAACATGTCATTCTTACAGAAACGTATCCGACATGTCCTTCACTTCAATTACATGATAATAATTGATGTTCTGTCCGGAAGCAGATCCATTACCCGAAGATTTCTCTGAATATGAATGGGCTATTAAGTCATGACGTCACAGAACTCCGTTATCATAAAGACAGCCAAAAACTTGTCAAAACATAGAGGCAACCACGTTGATAGACGGCAAATAAATATTCAAAACGATGGCTTCAAGTTCTTCAGGACTGCTGAATACTTTGGTATTAACCATCTGGAACTCGTCATCGCAGGGAAGAACGCTACTCGTGATTCAGGTAGTTCTTTCCTTCTCCACGCTACATAACGCGCCGCTTATCTCCGTTCTCTTTTACGCCACTACATTGTTATCCTCAATTCAGTAAAACGAATTCATAGCTATTGTAATTTCATACTATTATTCCATCACCTCTGTGCCTACAAATCTTCAGTGGTATTCAAATACTCATCTTACACATACAAGGCTTGTCTGAAAAGTATCCGAACGTAGGCTGGAAAATAGAACTACATACCTGGTGTGTTCCATTTCCTAATTGCCCTCGAAATAGGACCCTTAAGCTTCCACACACTTAACTAAACGATCCTGCCATTGCTGGAAGCATACCTAGAACACCTCTATTGGAATTGCTGTTAACGCCGTCGTCGCGTTCTGCATGATGTCCTCTCGGGTAACAAAACGGACACCTTTGAATGTCGATTTGTCTAGGGAAACACCATAAATCGCAAGAAGTCATATCCGAGGAGTATGGAACTTGGCAACAGACAGGAATGCCTCTGTTTTCCAAGAAATGGACCGGGGCGTTATCCTAATGCAGGTGCCGGCTTTGTGAAGCCCACAGAACTGGTCTCTTGCGAATAACTGCATCACGTAAACGAAGGAAACATCAAGGTAGTTTTTCTTCGTAACTGTTCAACCTTCTAGTACGTATTCGTTATGCACGAAGCCACGGTAGTCAAAAAACACAATTAGCATCACTCTGAACCAATTATACCACTGTGTTATATTGTGTATTCCCAATGGTATCGTCGCCAAAAGCTTGCTCAATGTTGCGTATTGTTTCTGCTTGGCTATCTTCATGTTCCTGACAAAATTTGATGCAGTATCGTTGTTTCACACGTTCTGTCATTTTGTTCCAAATGGATCTGCGACGAAGAACCACACGACACTACACACTGGCTGCCCAACGGATGCTGAAGTGAGCAAGGATTATGCCACCCAACAGGCATGTGCATGAAGGATACCCCCCATGGTGTGCAGTGTTTCCATCCAACGTTAACTAATCTTCTCAGAAAAAATGCGGTCGAATACTTTTCACATAGGCCTTGCATTCTTTCAAAACTTGATTTGCTATACTGCAATAAACGTATAGCTGCATCATTTGTTTGGACAGGAAGCACACTTATTATCATGGCAACAGAGAGGAAATGACGTAAGATTTTAAACAATCTATTGCCGGTGGATTGACACTGCCTTTCATTGGTTGGGGAAAATGTCCTTTACAACGAGACTTATACCTGAAATTGTATTCCGAAACACTGCGTTCAATATGTCAAATCACGGATCTTTGATTATAAAGCGACGAGAGAAATTATATACTCACTGGGGAAGCAGTTGGTATATAACAACACTTAGCCCTGTAAAGAACACCGTGAGCCGGAACCAAATTAACTTTTCTCTTATACTATACCAAGTCGATGTTCGGATAATTGCGCCTCGATAATTCTCATTCGTTCAACTCGCCTGGACAGTTCCCGCTGAACTTCTTACAACAAGACCACGCCCGTAATTTCTCCTCTTTTCCTACATTAGAATTTATTTTTCATTTAACTTTATTTTCGAAGCTGTTCATCTCGCTTCTTCTACCAGATCCTTTCAGTTTACTTTGTTTCCAATGCCATCCCCTTCATCACAGCGTTAAACACACGTGATCGTTTCGAACAACACATACTTATTTCAATAGAACATTTCTTAACAAATATCCCGCCCCACCCTATTTCACTAAAGTTTCCTCAGATACATTTATCGCTGCGCAGCTCTCTCCTTTATCTAATGGGTAACAGTATTCCAACTAAAGTCGGTTTTGTTACGACTTGCAAGTGGTGCATTTCAGTCCACTTTCTGAAAGTTGTTTATGTATTTGTATAGACCTATCTATAGCGAACTTTACGCAATGAAACACATAGTAGCAACAGCTGGGATTGTTTTTTCTGTAGAAATATAAGGTAAAAGCACCAGTAATGGACAGTGTACCAGTAATGGATACTTGACGGGAAATTTCGTAAAATAAGATTTTCTTAAGGACGGGAATCTACGTAGGAAAATTTAATATAGTATGTTCTGATACCACTAAATAATATTCGCTCGTCAATGGTTTCATCTGATATTTCTGACATGACACTGAAGTTAGTTCCAAGGTCGCAACTACTCTTCCATGCTTTCTGTTAAGCAAGTGATTAAGGTAAGAGCTTATGGTTTTTATTAATGAAATTACAATAACGATTACTTTTCTTGTTCTGCACTATTATCTATTACGAAATGTCTTTGTTTCAAGCATATAAATCCCAAAAACAACTATAACTTAGATATGTTTTGCAAAACAGGTGGTGTCCATCACCGGTACGACAAAGTAAGTTTTTGTCCAGGTTTGGACATTCACTATTCATTACTGGGTTGAAATAAAAATACTTAATGGAATGAGATGTTATCGTTCTAAGCGAGCTTGTCAGCTTCTAAGAACGAGACTTACAGTTTTTGTTAAAGTGAGCTCCGAACCTTACCTTTCAATAGCCCTCAGCGAAAATTGTACCCATGACCACGCAAGCAAAAAGTGAGCGTGCTAAACTCTTGGCTAATTCGAGGGCGAAATTGTAATTCTGCTAGTTGTTTTATTTCAACTTGAAAATGATTATTTACTCTTCATGGCCAGGAAATTTTCGGTCCCATTTTTTCAAATGATGGACGCTGGGATGCCCATTAATGGAATTATATGCTGTAATATTAAACTCTATTCATTACAACTTACATGTTAGAATTTGCATTTTTATGGCTACAAGGAATCTATGGCTCAGGCCAGAATAGGGTGGGGGAAAGGAAGCGGGAACGAGTCGGACAGGTCTAAATTGAATGTGTCATCAGGTCATTTATCAGGTATGACTGAGGAAAACCCCTGTTAACACCTCAGTAAGGATGGTCGACCGCTGGTTTCTAACCCAGGCCCTTCGGAATAATCTCTCAATGAAATTCCATGAAACAATAAGGTAATCGAAGAACAGCGTTTACCATATAATGTTGTCTAATAATCATATTCGCAACACCAGCAATGATTAATTAAATGAGTCAAACAGTATGTCCATTACTGAACATCCAGTTTTTGCCGTGTCCATCACTGGTACAAAAACAGTGTTAGACGAAAAACGTTATTTAGTCTCAAATAGTGTTTGTTAATGAAAGTAATGGTTAGAAATCACTACAAGAAAGCATGGAGAACTTGTAACATTCTCATTTGGTCAATAAATTTTAAATGTACTTGAGTTAAAATTATAACGGTGGAAAGTGTTAATTACTGGTGCGCTTCCCTTACCAATGAGCAGCTGAGAAGCATGGCAGAAACACCATGGATGAGAAGCTACTGCCAGAGATGAAACGGGTCAAATTTTGGACAGGTCATCGGGTCTATCCTTGGGACCTGGTCTGACCCGGTTAGTAAAGCAGATTTAATTCTTTCCTTATTAACATTGTTTAGTTTTAACAGTGTTTCTTTCAAGGATGACAGCGACCGCAGGTGTTAGCCTCCCACAGAACGAAAAATACTACCCCAAAAGTTCCTAGCAATAGTAATAAGACTAATATAATAGCATATGGAAATGGTTTCATAACCCCGGAAAGAACAAAAATATCACCAGAGGTGTGCAGAACCCCTCCCCCTCGGAAAGGCTATTCTAAAATAATTTTGTGTTTGAAGCGTTAAACAGGATAAAACATTAAAATATTTTAAAAGTATTACAAATGAAGTTTCCGTACACAAGCTCACTTCTCAAGGAATCTAACAAATTACAATATTGATTGATTCAAACCAAAGGAACAAGACCAAATCACCGGGGCAAGTGGGTCAACGGTAGTTAGTCTGGTCATTTAGGACAAGACCGTCGTCCCGAGTCATTCGGGTCAAGTTTCGGAGTGGGTCACATAGCGACCCGGTTTCAGCTCTGGACTAATTGCATTATATGGTTTTATTTATTAGATGCTGAAGAACGGAATATTTTTCGTTAGGTCACTTGCAACAAATAAAAAGGGTGCTATTGTTTGTCTTTCATGTCACTTCTCCGTGACTGCAGACTAGCTGAATTGGCGACAGAATTTTAGTTACGAGTAATTTACAATAGTACCTTTAAGACTGTAAATAACATAGGCTATATCAAGCAACATAATTAAAGAAGAAGCAAATCTAATTGAAATATGGCTCCATATGATTCGAATCCTGTACTGTCACGTTCTAAAATAAAAATATCCCCCTTCAACCTCAGAATCTGTCGACTGGTCGTTTCCACTGATGCTGAATTTACACTTTGTCGGATTGGGAAACCAATGATGAAAAATTCCTACAGGCTTACAAATTGCAAGTTCAATTAACACAAGAGGAAACAGCAACAAACTGAACTGCAAAACATTTATAAGTAAAAATAAACATACGTTTGTTTGTTGCCATATCACGGAAACCCGCTAAGGATTGCTTAGCCACATACGTACCAAAATTATTTTGTTGCTTTTTCGTGCTATTTTCAAAGTATACTTGAAAAGACTTTTTTTGCATTTACTATTTCAATGAAAACATTCACGATAAACCTATGTTTGAGTGCCATCAATGATTTTTTTTCCTCCGGTGCTGCCTCATGCTCCGAACAAGAGTGAAGCACAGACTCAAATGCCTTTTGATACTTCAGCAACAGGAGTAGCAAGCAAATGACACATAAAACGCCAAGGTACATTAAGCATTTTCACAGTTTCAGAGGCGGATCGATTAGCTTCTACGTTCATTATATCAACAATTTCCGGATTAATGTAGGTGAAGCGTGCAAACGCATTAGGGAGACAATCACTCTAATCTGAGCAGAGCTTCCAGTTTGCATTTGCTTCCAGAAGAGTTGCGCGACATCTGCAACTTGTATGTATGAAAAGACATAATGACTAGTGGAATTATCTAGTATGCAGTATATTCATTAGCTGCGTCTAAACGCAAGATGATGTAACACTACCAGAGCAATAAATGTTATACGGAAGCTACTCCAAATCAACCTTCCATTGGCTGACAAAAAAGAGAATACATATTTATTATATACAAAAGCTACTACATATAAATACATTAGTCGCTTGTCGCTCCGTGACACCAGTTTTCCAAAGACTCCTACTGCATGGTCGGCCTGAGCCAAAGTTGCATATAAGCCTTACAAAAATCAATTCAACCAATTCAAATTCCTACTGCATGGACAGTATTATAAGTGAAGCTATAAAGTATAAGAAAATTACGAGCAAGACTGAAAATGGCGAACCAGTCATTCACTAACAAAGAAATGTCATCGCCCTTTCTTGTCGAGCAATTTCGGTAAAAAATGGTATCAATCGACAAAGGACAGTTTGTGATTACAGTTTATATTTTTTTTAAATTCACGGATAAGAATTGGATAAACAAATGAGCTTTCTTATTTTGGTATGAGAAAAACATGGTGTAACTTAATGTTAATAAATGGAAAATAGAGATGAAAGCCATGAAAACATTAGGCAACGTATGTATCACAATAATGAAAACCCTGTGGCGTAGCTACACTAGAAGAAATAAAACAGAAATCTCTCTTCCACCACGGACATCCGATGAAGGCAAATTTACGTTTCCAAAAGTTCGAGTACATTGAAGAATAGAGTTGATTATGAATCACAGATTGGAAGTTGATAACGCTATTGAGTTGATAAACCATGTAGTCTTTTTTGACCCGGCAGATACAATTAGAATTATCCTTGATCATCGATGTCCAATGGAGATAAGGACAGACATCTAGAGATTGGACAAATCCTGTACATTTCAGAATCAGAGGAATGCACATCACAGTACAACGCTTTCTTCAAATTTCGAAGAACAACATTATTTATTATCCACTGGCAATACCGGTATAACATTTTCACACATCTAATAATTACACTTCAAATGTTTATGTCTTGTTCTTCAAAATTGTTCTGCTTTCTTCAGAAATTTCCAAATTAATTATCAATAAATAAAAATTGAGCTGTAAGCGTATATTTCAGTCCTCTATCGATTGACACCACTTTTGAAAAAATCGTTCGTCACAGGGTTACGTTCCTTCGTGAAAGGAATATTTTCTGTGATTTGATGTATAAAGAGTTAGGAAAAATACTGATTAAATGGGGTATAGTATTACATGTAGCTGAAACGCAAATTTGAAAAAAGAGTAGTGAAAGAAAATTGGAAGCCTTTGAAATATGAACATGAAGAACGAAAAAGATCAGTTTGACATAGAAGATACGTAATGAAGTACTGTTAAAAGAGAGTATGCGAAAGACGGACGATACTTGTTAGGGTGTTGTTTGCTTAGAGAATGTATGGAATAAGAGGAAAAGAGAAGCACGAAATCAATCAGGATCAACGGATAGGGCTAAATGTGTCCTGAAGGACCTTGCGCTTGTCGACAGAACACTAACATGATGATGATTTTTCTGTTTTTCACTCTTGTTTTCTCCTCCTTTCTCCCGAGAAATCACGAGTAGCTTGAAATTCGTTTCCCAACGATGGCGAATTTTAAAGCAGTCCTTTAAGCATCATTTTATGAAGTACTTCGCTCCATTTACAGGTATTTGTTTTAAAATGGCATTAATGCGTACGAAATGTATACCATATAAATAAAAGGAAACCACAGAAATTTTTAATAAACATTTTGAACCATAAAATTTCTTTAAAAAAAAAGTGAGGTTAAGTGAATTTAATTATATTTACGGCTTTTAGTCACCTTTGGCACAGGGCCGAATACAGCAGGGGAGAGTATGTGGGAAGTAAGTCAACCAGGACTTAGTTTGAAGGTACCATCTTGGCATTAATCTGATGTGACAGGAAAAGCCCATAGAAAAACCTGTCAGGATGGTTTGCAGCTGGGTTCGATCTCAGCATCCGCGCAACCTCTCCAGTATAGATCCGTACATAGCAACCTTCACTACTCGACACAGAAACGAGTGGTTGATTAAGTATAAGGTCACTATATAAACTTTAAAAATACTGAAATAGTATAAGTTCATTAAAATGCAAAAAAAAAAAAAAACTACATCCTATCTTTCGATCAATAGAATTATGCAATTAAGAGTATATACACACACTGTTCAATCTGTTGCAGACAATATAAAACTATCTGTAAATTTAGTTAATCTTATGAAGGAAATACGGCTCTCCCAGTTTTGTGCGTGAGGACAAGAAATAAATAATGTCATTGCTCTCTTACCGCCTGGCAGCTTAAGAGATGGTTATCGTTGAGTTGCTTCTTAACTCAATAAATAAGGTATCAGCAGGAAATAGGAACAACCTCATAAGTTGTTTGGGGACGCCCAACAGGATGTATACATACCCTGCAGTTGTTAATGGATATTGCTGGACTTTACATGAAACCAGCAATTTAGCTTATCAACAGCAAACATCGTAAATTCGTCAGAATCTAGAGAGTGAAATTACATTCTACCAGGCAAGACGTTAATTACATTGTGATTTGTTTGTATAGCGTGTATACATTTCTTAATTATAGCTTATTCGCTCCAAAATACGTGGAAGCACGGAAGAAAAGCATGCCAGAGATCGAAGTAACTCCTCGGAATACCTTCAATATAGTAGGCTAAGAGTTTCAGCAGAATACCCAAACACCAAAAGTATGAAAGAAAGCGGTTTTACATGTGTGACAGCTAAGTGGATCATGAATATCATTCAATATTTGTTCTTCTAGTACAAGATTAATAAGAAGTTTCGTAAGTTTATTTATTGGATTGATAGTAACGTCCTAACTCCTGAACGAGTTGGCGGATTTCCAAGAACGAGGTCTACAGTTTTAGTTAAGTGGTCTCCGAACCATTCTGTCCAATGGACCCTGGTGGGACTCAAAGACGTGACAATACAGAGTGAGTGCACCGCAACACAGAGTGAGTGAGAGCGGCTATCGCAAGGTCAACTTCAGTTCGTAAATTATAAGTATCATAAAACTGACTCAATTGTTTCTGTCCAGTTTTCGTACACGTGCTTGATAGGATTAAAAAGTTGTTCAAGGTAAGGTAAGGTAAGGAAAGAAAAACTTACCACATGACAGATCGGAAATATCTGATGAAAGTCGAAACTTTCAGAATAAGATTACGAACTAAAAACCAGTACTTCATTCGCTTTTTCAGTACTGAAGCGCAAGTACTGTTTTGTTACTGGTGCTTCTATGAATCTCAAAATGTGGAGGTTACTACAAAAGAAGAACTAAACTTCGTTTTACGTCTCAGTTTGTAACAGAGTTAAGAATAAAATCAAAGGAACTATTTTGTCTATATTTTCACTACGTTCAATCTCCTCACCAGGAACTGAAACCGCCAATCCGTTGACTACAAAACCTCAAGCGCAATCGACTCAACCATAACGAGTAAGCCTTACATATAACTCCTCTTCATATTATTACAAATCCAGCCCTTGTGCTCCTTTGTGCTCAGTAATGGGTAGATACGAGGCGAGGGTTCGAACACCAAGGCTGACAATCCTGACTGAGGTTATCCAAAGTTTACCTCAGTTTCACCAGGCGAATGCCGAGATGGCACCTTAAGTAAACCTCAGGCCGCTACTTTCCCCATCCATTCCTCTTAGCTCCTGAGCCAAAGATGCCTTAAGGTCATAAATGAATTCAATCCTATTTAAATATTACAACAGTTATTTCCAAAATATTACTGCTGAATTTCAAAATTTTGAAACGAACATTAATTGTTTATCTGATAGATACCGATCCCCAAAGGACGACGAAGAGGACCCAGTTCACGAGCGTCCTTTTCATTGTATAAGCACACCAAATACTTCTTTTCGTTAGTCCTATCGGCACATACAGTAGAATACAGAACTATGTACTATCAGCCATACCAACGCAGATATAAAAGAAGTTTATTTCAGGAAAATCTCTCAGAAATAAACAAAATAAAAAAGGCATTTGTTATGAACGTTACTTTCAAGTAGTTGACATTCATAACAAGCGCAACTAAAGAAAAACAAACTTCCCCAATGATCTTACACGAATGTTCTTCCTCCTCCATAACAGAACTTCCAATACAGAGAGTTTCATGTGATCGATAGCAATGGGATTATCCTTGTATGGGCTACAGTCCCGCAACATTTCCCTTCACTCGAGAGTCAACACGCAGCGAGTCAGCAATAAAAATGTTCCCTTACCTGAATGAACGAATGAACAAAAGAATAAATGACTAACGGTATAAAGAAAGAAAGAGGTAAAGTACGAGAAAAGAAAGATAAAATACGAGAAAAAGAAATGCAAAATACGAAAAAAAGAAAGCAAGATAAGAGCACTAAAGGAGAACAAAGGAACTACAAACTGAAGGTAAAACGAAGAAAAAATGAAATTAGAAACAAGTTCTGAGAAACGAAATTTAAGACAGAATTAAAATTTAAAAAAAATGAAGAAATAAGTCAAGTAAAACTAAAGAAAAGAGTGAAAATAAATGAAGAAAAATTGAAGAAACGAAGACAACAAAGGAAGAAAATAATAATAACATTCACTACTAACTGCTACTGAAAAGAAAACAAAGATACTACAATATATATGAATTTATTATGCCACACGATGATAAACAAACAGATGTGTTATGAAAATTGTTTCTAACAGAAGAACAGAAGAGCTTATATAACTTTCATTTTAAATATTAATAATTATAAGTTATAATTATCATTTTCGAGAAACAGTTGACAATTAGTAATTATGAAGTTACTATTTTACCTATTCACGCAATAATGCAAATAAGCATAATTTCTTTTATGATACTTTTCTGTTTACTTGCATAAATATTAATTTCTCCGAGAATGATAGCTCATTGCTGACATGCAAAACGGCGCCTACTGACACTTTAGTCATTAGTAGATATTTAAAAATTCTCTGAACACTGCCTCTTACTGAATAATTATTCGAACAATTATTCTTACGCAAATAAATGTCTGATATTCTAATGACTATGAGAACATTGCAAGCGCAACGGAGTGGTATATTAGCTAAAAAGATGAATCTTCTAGCAATGTGTTTTATGTGCTTGAAACCTACATTATTTTACAGCCACAAGTATGCGCATTACTGTCCCGATGTTGTAGTACAATATTGTACCTGCAGCTATGCCATGGTTACCACCACGCCTTTTCTTTTTAAAGAGTCACTTCCAGCTTTGCCAATCTAATTTGAAAGTTGAAAGAATGTCAGTTTTAAACGCTGCTGTGGATGAGTTTTCTAACATTTTCATCATACGCATTTTAGTAAGCTTTTTTTTTTTTTTTTAAATCTTGCAATAACGTTTAAAGATTAAAATGTGAAACGATGCTTCCGATAGAAAAAAAAACTACAGAGCTACCAAATTCTTCAGTAAATTTTTATTACTCAAGTTTAGAGTTTCTCTAACAATATAATACTAAACAACTGCGTTTGTACGTAGTTATTCATAATGCCAAAAGCCAGTTTTCACATGTCAAATCTCCACACTATAAAACTTGCTAACTACCTAGCTTCGAGGGAACAAATCGAGACAACCTCTCAGAAGCTAAAGGGTGCTATGTTCCGATAAGAGAAAATATATTCTGCTCGAGATGTTTCACAGCGTCATCTGTGAAAATGGTAATCAAGCATTGCCCTCAGGGATTTTTGATGTTGGCTCTGAGAAATTTCTCTCCACAAAATGACGTACGAATCCCAATCTTCAAATTTCAACAACCTGAAAGTTCGTTGTCACGGATGAACGTCAGATGCGACACCATAAACTATTGTAAAGAAACAAAAGCGATAAGATGTACAAATGTCTCCTCCGAATGGATAATTTCTCTCATCCACGTTCAATGCGCCACCAAACAGATAATCGCTACTAAGACTTGAATATTGGATGTAGTGAATAACTTTCCAGATGTATCTCGAAATACAAAAAGAAGAATTTCTGAACATAACGTGAATGCAAGAACGATATTCTCCCAGTTTCGCATTTCCGTACTTACCCACTGCTGAATTTATACAATAAACTACTATTATTTAAACTATAATACACACATATTACACTACAGATATAATTCGCTTCAGGGTAGCTTTCACATGGATAACGATTTTTTTATAAGTCGGAATGAACGATTTTTTTATAAGTCGGATTTAGCGATCTTGTCTAACTTACTGAACATTCTCTTCAGATCACATAAAACTGTACTGTAATGGTTTTTTTATTATTACTATTATTAATTTTAGCACAGGAAAACAATTCCGATGCCGACTGTACATCAAACTTTCATTCAACAAGGTGTTGAAAAGGAACACACAATACTTGATTATATATAGCAAGTAAATATGAAACCGGAATTTATGTACAGAAAAGACACAGTGATTGCATGACAATGCTAAGAACTATTTTATTCGAAGTATTGGCCATCGCTACTGATACATTTCTGTCATCGTTCCGGCAATGTGTGGATGCCAGACCAAAAAAAACTATGCCTCTTGTGCTCCAAACCAGTCATCAAGCCATTTTCGTACATTTTCACAAGATGTGAAGAGCTGGTCAGCAAGTACGTGTCCCATAGATGCAAATAATTGAAAATCGAAAGGCGCCAAGTCTGGTGAGTAAGCCGCATGCGGAAGGACTTCCCAGCCAAACGTCGCAATCGTTTCCTTGACCGGTTTTGCTGTGTGGGAAGGTGCATTATTGTGAAGCACAATCACTTTATGTTGTCTTTGGTCATATTCTGGTCGTTTTTCACACAAAGCTTGATGCAAATTGAATCACTTGTTGTCGGTAACGTTGGGTGTTAACGGCTTCGCCAGGTTTCAGCAGTTCATAATAAATCACTCCCTTCTGATCCCACCAAACACAAAGCACTGTCTTCCGTCCATAGCGATTTGGTCTTGCAGTCGATGTCGCCGGTTCTCTTGGAGTTACCCATGATCTTTTACGCTTAGGATTCTCGAAATAGATCCACTTTTCGTCACCAATCACAATTCGATGGACAAATGATTTCCTTTTGTACCTGGCGAGGAGAATTTTGTAAGTGGTTTTTCGGTTTTCCTGCTGTCGTTCAGTCAATGCATGTGGAACCCATTTTCCCACCTTCTGAATCTTGCCCATGACTTTTAAACGTATGGAAACTGCTTGTCGTGTCACATTTAATTGATCCGCGTTGTTGTTGCGTTTGAGCGTCATCCTCATCCAACAAAGCTTGCAATTCGCTGGCTGCAAACTTTTTCGGTGGTCTTCCATGTTCTTCTTTTCTCACGTCAAAATCACCACTTTTAAATTTTGTAAATCACGCATAGCACTGTAACTTACCAAGAACATGATCACCGTAAGCTTCGACAAGCATGCGATGCGATTCTGCAGCAGTTTTCTTCAAATGGTAACAAAAAGTCAATGCTGTCCGCACATCGTAGTTTGTAGGTACAAATTGCGCCATGCTCAACGCTATTAAACACTACACTATGACATGAAACTTCTCTGCTTGTGAGTTGCAAATCGTTACCAGCAGTCAAAACAAGCAAGTGACGCCAAGGACGCAGTTTTACGGTAACCACAGTGACAGCTAACGCCATCTATGCACAAATTCCGGTTTCATATTTGCACACCTGGTATATAACTAGATCAACTGAAAACATCGAATGCTAGGTTGACTGAGGAAATGAACATGAAAAATGAAATTGAGCTCGTTTGTAAGATTGAACTGTATTTTAAAAAACAAGTTACCAATATATATCAAGCTTAAATTGTATAATCCGTCTGTCTTGTTTCTGCTGATGTATGCTGTAAAATGTGAACATGGATTGCGTGAAAGGCTCGAACAATTAATAGTTACTTAAAGAGCAACTGAGAGGAGCATGAACACAAATGAATTCTACCTCATACAAAGGTGATCAATACTGCGAAGATATTGAAGTGGCAATGAACCAGTCGCATAGTTAGACAAACACCTGGATAAAGACAATAGCTGATCGAGGTTATAAGATTTCATTAAAGTTGCGAAGCCCAAATTACCTGTTTTATTGGGAAGTTATTTGAAATATTCTTCCAGAGGAGGAGAAATTCTTCTCTAGGCAAGGATATTAGAAACATCAAGCTTAGCCTCACCTCTCGGTCTTTTGAGGTCCATAAAGTAGGCACCTTGATATGCATTTCTTCCGGATGATGTCACTCTTCGTTTGAGCAGCTTAACTCATGTGAGATCGCTTAAAGAGTCCTGATGCTAACACGTTTGAGAGCTAGTTGGTCGGGAAATTACTTGGTTTGCGTCTAGCAAGAGAATATAATAGAAGTGAATCGTCATAGTAAGCAGTTCTTATACCCATATTTTTTTTATTTTCAACGTGAAGCAAATGATGTTGCTTTATTTTCCTTATTTATAGATTAAGGTAAGTAATTCCCATTAGTATTAATATCCAATGGGTATTTTCCAGCATCTGTTTAACAGGTTTCTAGTTTTTGCAATCAAATGTAACTAAGTGAAAAATCTAGCTACATAGCCTGTAAGTGCCACTTTGGTCTGAGTTAAGAATGGGTTCCTACTATATTGACTTTCCATTTAATTGAGTTATGTCAGGATACAAACTGTGAATATGGAATGATTTTAATTCATGATACGCTCCAATAAAAGCTAAAACATGGAGTGTTAATTTATTCTTATATTTTGCAGAATTCCTACTTAAAGATACAAGAGATTCAATCAAATCATACAAAAATATAGCTACGGCAAAAATTAACAGTAAAATTAACGGAAGTGTTACTAATATACTTATCCAAGGAGTTTCCAGTATGAGACCATGATCTCCGTTTAAAGATAGGCCTACTTGTATTCACAGTGAGTAATTTCAACAAAAGTTTGACAAGTTCATGTCACACGGAAAACGCTTTCTCTAGGCCAAACACTCATTTTAACACGCATGAACACTACGAGTTACATTTGTTTCTCACTACATCCAAAAGATGCTCAGAATGTTACATGAATTTCAGTTCCATATGGAAGTGTTCTGACTAAAACGTTACAACATTCAAACTGATTGTTGTTACAGTAAGAGCATGTTTATGTATGTGGTAAGGCCACCATTACAGCTGCGGAGTAAGCACTGATGTGATTGCTTTTGTACTGTAATTGTCCTCAGTTCTCGTAGCCGTCTGCAGCACTTTTCCCATATGATGATAACTTTCGGTATTTCGGTAATTTTGGCTCAGGACCGTGACGGAATTGATGATAAGCAGTATACAAACACGAATCTCCTGATAACTGCACTCTACGACCATACAGTTAGTTCCAATAGAACTACTTGGGTACAAATTCGACTGTCATTGACTTAAGATACACGGCTTACTTCATTATCTACAGAGATATGTAATATCTAACTATGCCGTGTTAACTTTGGGCGCCTCTAGCTCCGAAACTACGAACGTTTTAGAAAATTAATTTTCACCCTTTGAGATATAAAATAAAAATAGCTCACTATAAAATATTTTCGGAATATATTTTGATATATCTAGTCATGTTCCAGATAAATGTAAGTATCTGCAGTAACCCTGCTGTGGCTGAAAAGTGTGTCAAAAGCACCAAAAAATTGGAGAAAACTTTATCTTATCGTAACAAAACATACATTTTGACCGAGTGTTTGCTGCCGCCAATTTAATCACATATTTTAAAGAAATTGGAAATATTCTCAGTGAATGGGGATTGCGATCCCTATTTGACAAATAGAAAAATTTATTAGAACATGAAGCAAGCCGTGGAAGTAACTTTGTTTTATGTTTTCGGGGTTTGCGCAACATATTTCTGACCTACACCGTTTTGATGTACTGATTTCATCAGTGGCAATTTAGTTCAGTCACTAAGACACTGGACTTCTAACTAAAGAACCTGTGTTCAAATCTCCCTTGAGGTTTCTATTATTTTTTTCTGAAATCTGCAAGGGGCTGTTATTGATAGCCAAGTTACAGGAAAATTCCAGGCAGCTATAGTTGCCTCGTTTTCTCCGGAGTGTCTCCGAAAATTTTTAACAGTGTAGGAAATTCCTGATATACTGCCGCGTGTTTTGAAACATCATGTACACAATTACATTTTTGTTTCAGAAAGGAAAGATTAAAAAAACAAAAACATTACATCATGGTTCATAAATGATTCATGGAGACAAACACCGTTTAATTAAATTTCAATCATAACAATAAGCGCAACTAAAACGTAATTAACTTGATCTGAATCTAACGTTGTTCCTCCTAAACGCAACAGAGAAAAAAAGGTTAATGGTATTCTACACATTAAAAAACAGTTTTTCGTACTTTTTCTTCTTTAAAATCCAATTCAAGAAAATCGACAAAAGCCAATAAACGTTGAACAAAAAGAACCCCTGAACGCGTGAAACCTCGAAACGAAAATATTTTTCAAGAAGTTAAGAGAAAGTTAAACTATTCGCTCTTAGGTAAAAGCGACCTCTAGGTAAGATTGTTGTGAAGTTTCGCTCAAGTGCCACTCCAAGGGAAAGATAAGGGAAAGCACAAGAACCTTTTATTGATTCACTTATTGAATTGCTAGCTCTTCCGCGACCTCCGGGGCTGTCGGCGAAGATGGCCACGGAAACTCCTTCAGGAACTTCACTGTCCACTTCTCCCAAAGACTGCTCCAGGGACCAAGATTGCATACTTTGCTCAGAATTGCTCCAAGGATTTCAAACTGCTGTCATCTAAAATACTATTGAATATACTTAGGAAACCATAGCCAACTGATTCCTTGCAAATTTGATCAAGAAACGACAAATTAAGTTTTTTTTTCTTTCTGTACAAGTCTTTCAACATTCTAGCTACATGCTAACAAAATAGATCACACCCAGCTTCCCTGTTCTAGTGGTTACGGACAATGACTTTGAATCGGCATTGGGGAGGCACAGGTTCAAGTCCCATTATGATACAAAGACAAAGGCCCTGGACGCTAAATTCCACTTCTGTCCGCGGAAGGAGTAATCACCCTCCAATGCGACAGGCTGTTGTTACCACAGCTACCTATTCATCCCATAAATTCTGATTAATCATATGAAGCACACCACAACTCAATTTTTTTTTAAAAAATAAATGAAATAAGATAGCACTATTGATTCCGCAATTAGCAAAAGAAATCGACAGTCCTCTCTAAAACAAAATCATAAACACAGAAAATTACGTATCTTTTTCATCGAACTCTAAATTTTTAAATTTTGTGTGTAGCAGAAGATTAAGGCTGAAGGCTGTCCGTTAACTTCCACTGACAAAGGAAAGGAGTGGATAACATGCTTTTCTTTAAGGGACTACTCCCGAGGTTTGTTTACTTACAAGAAGAAACCAATAAAACATTGATTAACGGTGATCAACCCAGAGAATTAAACAACAGATGACAAAAGGACGAATGCGGTTCCACTTAGCTATTCCGCTTTCACTGAAACGATATTTTTTTATCGTTACTGATCAGAAATCATCCAAAGTACCAACTTAAAGATACACTGTTTCTTCCAAAACCCTAAAACCCAAAAGTTTTTTTTTTAATTATTTCCCTCACTTGTTTAATAACATTCATAGTACTCAAACTATTGTACCATCAGCTGGCTCATTATTTCAATTTCTTACAGCTTTAAAAATAATAAAACAACGAGGACAAATAACTACACAGTCCGGTCCATAAGTTCCCGAACTGATTTTTTTACCGCTTTCCTACCAACGCTATTTGTGGGACAGTGATTGGATCACGTAGTACTAGACCTATTTAACAATAGTGCAAATTGGAGTTTCAATAGTTTAGAAGACAAAAGTGTGATTCACACCACTGTTGTTAGTCTGTGTCAAAGTGTGAAATGGATAAGAAGGACGAACAACGCTTAAATTCTGCTGTAAAGCTTAAATGTCGAGCTAAAATGATTCAGAAAGCTGATGGCGATGCAGCATTAAACCGTTCAACAGTTTTTGAATGGCACAAACAGTTTCGAGAGGATAGGAAATCAGTGAAGGACGACGAGCGCGCCCCACAACAACCCGAACCGATGCCAACAACGCCGCCGTAGCCAAAATGGTCAAAGAAGATCGAAAAGTGACGTCTCAGTTAATAGCAGATACACTCAATATATCGAAAACTGTGGTTTTACGAATTATAACCGAACACTTGAGAAAACGAAAAATGTGCTAAAGATTTGTTCCGCATGCAATGCCACGACTAAACAGTTTCTTGCTCAAAACCAAATCGTAACCTTGCACCATCCCCCCTACTCTCCAGGTCTGTCTCCGCCCGATTATTTTCTGTTCCTCAAGGTGAAGTTGTAGCTAAAGGGTGAAAAATTCGATACCATCAAGGAGACTCAAAAAGCTGTGACCGACCAGCTGAACAGGATTCCCGCATAAGAGTTTTCCAACGTGCTCAGCAGTGTATTGCTTCAAATGGATCCTATTTTGAATAAACAAACTATAAAAATTATACCAGCCTTCTTATTTTTCTTCCAATGGTTCTAGTCCGGGAACTTATGGACCGGACTCTGCATACTGCAATAAATAAATAGTAAAGGTATAGCAACTCCATAAGCCTTTGTGACTTAATTTTTTCAGCAACCTGGCCCTTCGTAACCCCATCCTATGTTTAAAAAAATAAACAAACGATCATGTTTCGAGTAAGGAATGAGCTCGAAGCTTCAATCCACTCAATGGTTATTCAGAATGATAACACACAGAAGTGAGTATAGGAAACATTGTAGTAGCAAGTCATAAATTATTATATCTGACGGTAAATGAAAGAATGAAAACCCGGGGGTGATAATGTCCGATTTTACGGAAATATGTATATTACAAGAGCACATTAAAGGAAATGCTCTATGTAGAACCAAGAAATTGAAAACTACGAAGTAAATTCAGGCCGGCTACCTGGTTTTACAGATACGCTAACCTAAATTACAGACTGTCAAAAAAGTCCTTCCCTCCAAAAAAATGGCGCCGCTAAAAACTGTAGCAAGTCCAAAGACTAATTCACTCTATGGCTTACGGAACTTGCAAGTTCACAACCAAAGCAAAAACGTTCGCCAGGGCAAGAACAAGCCAGCTTTCCTCACAAGCATCTAACTCTCGAAGATTCTTTCTAAAATTGTCATCCAGAGCTAAAACAGGTTACCGGGTCAAGTTTTGGACCGGGTCACACATGTTCGAGTCAAACCAGGTCAGCGAAAGTTTTTGATCCCTTACGAATCTCGAAACTATGTGGCGTATTATTACCTATACGTATTCAGCTTATGGTGTCGCTGAGACGTTCTCACTAGTTGAACAAGGATTCTCTGAATTCTAAATCGTACTAGGATATTGTATAGCTTTTTCCCTTTTGATAGAATCATATGACTTCTTAAAATCTACGAACAACTTGTGAACCGTCTCATAGCATTTCTTTCTTCCCTACTACTAGTCTCAAGGCGAAAAGCTGGTTCAATGTAAGTCTATTTCTTCTAAATACAAATTAGTAATCTTCAAAACAAGTCCATAAAAATAACGAAATTTAGTAAATCAAATTGTAATGATTATCCTAGTACAGAAAAGTTTTAATCACTGAAAGATTTATGAGTAAAAGTTACCACCTAAAACGGTAAAAACCATTTAACTTTGTTGTTTCCTGAGAGGGAAACCTAACTTCTCGAAATTGTTTCGCAATGGAAGTAAACTACTTTCATGTATTTCACTTCTTCTGTTCTCTCTCCTCCTCAGAGACAAAACTCTTGGATACATTCTCTGAAAACAACTTAAGCAACTGATTTGTCACCGCCTGGAAAACTCTGGAGAGGGAGTGTGCCAGAAAATTGCAAATTGAAAAAAGAAGCAAAGGAAAAATACTTCTTTAATTCTGTGATTTAATTGTATCATTAAAGTGTTTAACAAAATTATTATAAAGACAAGAGATTATGAAGATCATCTTACATAGTTTTAAAGGCAGATCTTACCATCAGAGACTACACTGATATGTCTTTTTAAAATGGAAAGTACAAGCTTCCACTTGTCATAAAAACTCTCCTTCAAAACTTAAGAAACAAATTCAAAACTTCACGGTCCGATGTTAGAAACACAATTTATTATTTAACTCGCGTATTAAAGACACATATTTAACACAAAAGTTTCGATTGTGTCTATAGTCATTACCAAGAATATAATTTGATTTAATAAAGGTGGCATTTCGTAACGTTCTTAGACTGAAATATAATCTGATGTAGATAGAAACTACGAGTATTTAAGTGAATAGCATGCAGATATATGTTGCAATAATATTTCTTTAATTACACTAAATAGATTTGTTGTTGACAACACTACCAACGTAAACTTTTATGGTCTATTTCCGCCGTTCCGGAAAAATTGACATAATGGTGGAAATAGATCATTTTAATGACGTAGAGAGAGGGACAAAAGTGGATTTTTAATAATAGAACGAATGTCATTGGTAGAAAAAAGTGATAGTATGACCTCCTCAGGTGCCTCATTACGTGAGCAACTTCTCATGTTTTCAGAAATGACAAGTCTGAAGAAGTCACCCAAGCAGTGTCAAAAGTCTTATGCTTTTTAAGTGGTAATGTACAACCTTCTTCAGCAAATCTGTTTAGTAACATGGAATCAGGGCCTGAGCACTGTTGTAGCCTTTAACTATTTTTTATAGGCCATCGTTACGCAAAATTTTCCTATTAATGTTAATCGAACACACATAAGCTATGTATATGTGATATTTGACTAGGAAAATTATTTCATCTCAGCTGTTACTCAAATTCTAATTTCTACTGAAAGGATTCATGCACATACAGTCGAAATAACCTATCTCTGTTTACTCTTTTCAACAGGTACTGGAATGTGTTAAAAGATCGTAAAACCCAGGACATTTCCTCATTTTGGACAATTATGTTCTATAAAGGTTTCGAACAATACGTGCAGAATAAAGGTCTGTGCAATACAGCTTGGTTCTAACTGAAGTACCAATTTCGGGTGGAAATCATGCTGCTGTTACCACATATACAATTTACTTCATCTTTTAATAATTTTACGATTCATCAAGCTTAACTGAAGGAAACAAAGTAAAGTTTACACTCAATAACGGAATTACAAAGAACAAAGTAAATAATAGTGTTCTACATTATGTATAGTCTTTATGATAAACTTTATTTTGATATGGGCCAATCAAGTAACTTTGGACTTTGGCCCATCACGATTCGCCTTTAGCTGTTAAAATCCACACCCATGCCCCTGCTGGGACTCGAACCCGGGACCTTCGAGCCGATGGCCTACCACCGCAGACCGCTCGGCCGGCATATAGTCGTTATGAGTACATGAATTGTAATATTTTGGAACTGTCTTATTCAACTTAAGTTTGTTTACTTTAGTAGAAGGGTAGAAGTAAATGCTGGTGTAAATAGTTTAAGCAGAATAAATCCTTAACCAACCTGTATAGTCGTGCGGACTAAAGCGCTGGGCCGTCATCCACGAGGATAAGGTTCGAATCCCACCTAGGATGTTCTCGAATTCTAAAATGCATTGCACTCGAGACCGGACGAACAGAACAGTTACTAAAATGTCCCGTACAAAATAAAGTTTATCAAAACTTATACATGTCCTGATTACTGGATTTTTATTTTAAAAATTACTTGTAATTATATATGATTTTATCAACTAATGTAAATTCCGAGACATTAAGACACCATTACGATTACCTTGTTAGTAACTTCCTTAAAGATTTCATAACAAACATTGAAAACAGTTCCTGAAGGTAACATAAAACTACTTTTGTATACGCTGTCAGTTACAAGCAATTGAAGATAATTACCACACAGTTATTCCCTAAAAATAACAAGTGAAACTTTTGCTCGGGAGCTTATCAGCGTAGAAGATTATGAGCATATCAATAATAATAATAATAATAATAATAATAAACTTTTAATGTTCAGACAAAGTATGCAGAGTCTGTACACAAACATTAGTAATCTCGATTGACTGAATTGTTATTAACGTCCTAAATGAGCTGGTAAGCTTCTAAAAACGGGATCTACAGTTTAACGTGGGCTCCGAACCAATTGTGTTCCCACCGAGAGTCGAACCCGGAATCCCATTAGTAATCTAGAATAATAAAACACTTCAGTAAGTTACGTTTGCACCCTTCTTTGTTCGATTTTTTTAAAATTAGGTGAAGCAAAAGGCCAATATTACAGTATTTGGGAATATTGGCAAAATAGTGGTTATGATACCCCCATGATCCGAAGTAATAAATGTTTTAAAGAAATTATTACTTTGTTGACCTGTCTAAACATGTAACCTATTTCATATCAAAGTTCTATAACCATACAAAATTGGAATATTATCTTTTATCTTTCCATAATTTTCAAAAACTGCAAAAGTTGAGAAGGAGCTAATTGCAGACGCATGAAAGCATAACAAACCAAAGCGCAGATTCGATGAGCACAAGCTTTAAAAAACAAGCTTCCACAACGAAATTGTATAATTTAAGAATTAAGAGAAATAAAAACACAGATTTCGTCTAATATTGATATAGACACTCGTACACACTTTCAGTAACAATGTACAGTTAAAAATCAAAGCTGTATCGACTGAACCTTCAATACTGGAGCACAACAAATTGTGCTCACAAATCTTGCAAGAAAGAATTGACAATTTTATAGGCTTCTACGTCGGTGTTCTGTCCAGCAAGGAGCACTTTCGTCTAAGTTCTACGACCGCCAAGAGGAGTTTGCGGATTCAATCACGACGACCATTTTTCACAGTCGACAAGACTGAATCAATACATCAGACCTTATTGCGATCCGTGATGAATTGAATTCTGCATACTGAAGTGGAAGTATATGGGATTAACATTTCCGCTATACAGAAGGTAATGGACATCTTGATACATGACTTGAAAGGCCATAAAAAATATTTCTGACATTCTACTAGGCAAATAACACACTTATAAACGTTGTACACAGTAATTGACTCGTTAAATCACACCTAATTATCCTGAAGAAGTACTGGAATGATGATGTGAAACTTCATTTCAGACATTTAGTGCTTGTTTGATATTCTTGCCATAAATGAAATTGAAATTTTATTAATATTGTCTCAAAAAGTTACCGGCAATACAGTTATCCTTCAGTCGGTTTTAACTGTATAATATACACAATATGCCTACAATAGATTTACAATTAAGAATCAACAACTGCATTATGGTTCATAAGTTGATTAGAGGTCTATTTTAGAATTTTAGTCTGTCTGAATTCTGATTCTCATCCTAATTAACAAGGCTGTTTCTAAATACAGGACCTATTATTAACTTGTAATTTGAATCATGCTCGGTTTTAGTTTTCAATGCATTAGGATGTGCAGATGCACAAACCAACATGAAATGACACTTACCCCCCACTAGTTTTACAATCGACGGCTAATCTTCTAGTCAGGGCTAAGCGGATAAAGATAAGATAAAATGAATTTTATGGACGGTAACAGCACTAAGGGCTAAGTGGAGGCCAAGTCATATTTTGCGTATGCCGATTGGCCAAAATATGACTTGGCCTGAACCTAGCCCTGACCAGAAGCTTAGCCGCTGATTGTAAAACTGGGGCTTAGTCTCTAAAGATGACCCTCTCTGTGCCACCCATGTTTGGAACAACGTAGCTAATTACATAGGCCACATTTAAACTTTCATCTCAAGAACTCAAATGAAAAAGACACATATATTTTACAAGCTCTGGAACGAATTTATTGTGGTTTCCTGATGCTAACATTTCCATAAACATTCTATCAATTTTATATATCAATGGTCGGAGGTGTCTTCATTCAGCGGGACAATGCAATACGAAATATAAGCTTCATATCGGATCGGCACTGAGGCGGTGGCGTATGATCAGTCCGAATGCACTACATGAACACCTCCAAGCTCACCAGCGTGTTTAAGACTTCTAATAATAATTCACTCCCTGTTCATCTTAGTTCAAATGGCTAAACGAAGAGGCTGTCACCAAGACCACCATCTGGTTTCTTTTCCTCATCTGGCAACTATATTTTACTTCTTGTGTAGGTAACCAAAATCAGATACGGAAACACACTAACTTATGCAAAAAAATGTACAACCAGCACCAAAAGTCTGTACCTAGTCGTAAAATTTCTGCTCCAAATAGCTTTAGAATGGATAGAACGATCTGAGTAGTTTTGGTAACTTATAGAAAATCACATTCTCTTTACGCTACAGAAATCCGTACTCAAATCGGAGAATCCATTCTTTTTTTTTTTTTTGGAAGAAGTTTTACGACTGGGTACAAACTTTCAGCTCTGACTGTACAAGAATTGCATAAAGAAGTGTTCAAATAGAGAAAGGAAGAGCAACAAATATACCAACAATTGCATTAAAAATTTAACCATTTGAGAGGTGTGTAAGTTGCTTTGAAAAATTGAAAGAACTGTTTGTACAGTGTGTTCACCCTATTGATGTAAATTTAATAACCACAGCAAGCTTTACGGGTCACTGAATTGATCTCGTGTCAAAATAAGATCATCGGTCTTCAAAACGTATACAACATGTACACGTATTTTGTTTCTTTGAAGAAAAAAAAATCAATGCAACCATAACACATGCATGCAAATAACACAATGTAAAATAAAATAGTTTTTAATTCTGCTGCAAGCGCTTATGTTATCAGGGGAACCGTCAGTATTCTTATTCCCTGATTAACTTTATTCCCATCGTTCTTTTTACAAATGAACAAACCCATCACAGTCGATATAGTATGCATAGTTACGTGCATACATACACAGATATTTCACATACACATCCCACGTGTTCCTTTAGATTACAGATCACAACTGCTTAACGAAGTTTGTTAGTATTCCCCAGAAACAAAGTTTAAATAATGCAGTTTCATCTTAGCAAAGGCATCAACCTTAAATAAGCTATGTAATAAGAGGCGGAGCTACAGAAATCACTAAAGGAAGGAAGGAAGACATTATGCAAAATTCATGACTTGTTCAATGAAATTAGTACGTCATCCCCCAATAACGCGCATCTTTAGCATACAAAGTGGTTGATTCAAGAAAATAATAAGTGAAGCTTATACCGTGCACGACTTTCATACACAATGATGAGTTAATGAGGAAACCACTTAAAGGTATATTCAAACTTCGAAACGCATTTCATCTAGAAAAGGTCGAAGACGAAACTACTTAGAGTAAATTTGGTTTAATTTTCTTTTCCGTAAACGTTGAGTTAAAATAAGGATGGGTAACAAAACGGATTTTTTTTTTCAAATCTTGGAAATCGATCTATGACAATCGGAAACCCACAATAAAACCATTTCTATCATTTAATACACTGTTTTCACTTTTTGGTAAGAAAAAATAAAGCAGCCTATATTGGAACTGCAATGCATCAAGATTTATTTAAAAAAATAAACAAAAAACAAGTTAATATTATTTATATTCCTTCCATATTGGAAACATCTATTTTCTGAGAAATTTCGGAGCGGAGTTCAGCTTTTACCACCATAAATATGTATATTCCTAGTTGGCAAGAAATTTCAAGTTCACTCAACTTTCTAGTCGAATAACTAAGCTTCCTACTACGCTGGCAACTCCAAATGATGTTTCTCTAGCATTCATAGTCAGACGAAATATGCTGGAATGTCACTTGTAAATAAGGCTAGGGTCTGCTACGCTTTCCTCCTCTTCGAACGGAACAAGTTAATGAAGCTTAATGTAGTGAAAAGCTTGTAAAGCTAGAGCTCCTTACAGCATCTTACGGCCACAGGATACCGTTATTCAGTCAGTATTAAAATGAATATGGAAAATAATGCCTCGGGTTTCTTCTAAACTAGCATCACACATTCGTAACAGGGGAAAGAAGACAAAACCCAAACGCGAGATCTCCCGATTCAGAGGTTAGCACGCTTCCTCTGAACTACCACGATCAATATATGAATATGTTCTTAACCTTATTCAATGAATATTACCTTTAGCTCATATATACTTGAGACAAAAGACCAGGCAAGTCGAGTTATTTTCTGTGGTACCCAAGAAACCATTTTCTTAAGAAATTGTGAAGTGTGTCCATGACCTTTAGCATTCTGGTGCAGAAGCCGAAGTTTTTTGAAATATCATTCACAACTGCGGAAAATTGATTTAAAAACGGAAAATCTATCTTTAAAGCCAATAAATATTTTACAAGCATATACTGCTGCAGTACAAATTGTAGAGTACAATCCGAATTCAGCAACACAAGATGTATGAAACATGAGTCTGTTAAGTGGGCCTCCAAGTAAATATTAAACTAGTAAGAGCAGATCAAACCTAGAATTGCAAAAACTACGCAATATACTAAAAGTGGAGGGAGTGTTCTATGAAAATCCATTTGCATATTTGCATGTTTTTATGACCACTAGATTATCACCATGGAAACATATTGCTACCATAGCAACAAGCAAGTGATGACTGTCAGTATAGAATTGCACGCTTGAATAATTATAGTACCTTGCATTATTAATATGCACTAGGCGTACTATCCCTTAACACGATTTGTTACAAACAGAGCAGAAACTGGATGACACGAATCATCATAAACATTGGTAGTGTACTATAACTCATTTCAGAATGAACATTATTATTCGGTACCTTTGTCACATTGTAAATGTCACAAGATACAATCAATCTCAAGACTGTCTTGCTTGAAGCTTTCCCTGAACTGGTGACAGGTTTTAACCAATTTACTCACAATAATTAAGAGTACAGAAGAGCGTATAACTGAAAACTACTGACATTTAAGGACAAAAATAATGGTCCATCTGAATCGAATATTGCACTTTATCTACTCCAATCAGTATTTCTCGAAAAGAAATTAACTATATTTATCAAGTTCTTACAATTTTAAAAAGGTATTATTTCGGATCATCACTACACAGGCGAAAGGTTGTGATTATTAAACATAATTATTTGTAATTCTCTGAATACCTCTGTTCTGTGGTACAACAAAATACAGATAAATTAGGAGAGCAAATTAAAGAGAGCAGTGGAATTATATTCCAGTTCAGAGATGGTGTTGAATAGATACCAAATGAAGCTTACAGATTTGAACATACAGTGAAGTGTAGAGAAAAAAGAAGTGCCTGTATGTGGGTTGTCTCATCACTTGACCGGTGGGTACAATTTTTGCGCCGCAGAAACCAAGTTCCGAGGCTTTCATTAACAACGAGAAATTGTCGCTTTTGTACAAATCACAAGTTTTATCACTAAGACACTAAAATTATAAGTTTATTCCAATGATACAGAAAAAATGTTGCATTTTAACCCAGTATTTAACACAAATCATTTGGAATTATAATGCAACTTTCTATTTTGACTAAGCGAAGTTACAGTGAATTCCCGTTATATAATCGTTATATAATTCTTGAATATGGATGTGAATGACAATATGCTTTCACGGATCAGGCTTTGGCCATACAGAAAATGCGAAAAGCTACAGGATTTATGGAGTTCCGTCAATATCCGGAATATTCTAACCCGTCACATAAAGAAATCTTCGAAATGTGCTTCTTAATGTAATAGCGTGAAGTAAGGTAAAATTGCAGTATTTTATAAAGAACGTAATATTTCATTTGTTTTAAGGTCTCTCGCGGGAGATCTCAACGAGGAGCATAGGTTGAAGCGAACATATCAATTTATCTACCGTGTCAAATGTGGAACACTACAGTACTAGGGGTCCTAGCAGCAAATTTAGAAACTTAAACTTCATTTTTGTATGGGCCATTTTAGTAACTTTTGACTTCGGCCCGTCACGAGCAGTAAGCTTATAAAATAGTACTCCCAAATTATCTTACTTCACCCTATAGATAAATGCATAAATCTATTTCAATTCTTGAAGTGTTCTAAATTTCTAGTCTACAATAATAATGAAAAACATTAGTAATATTCGAATACACCGTCTAAAATGTTACATATATTAAGGTATTTCGATGGATAAATTTTCATAACTACGGGATTAGAAAGAACGAGTTCTACTCGTATCTCACAAGGAAATATTAAAGATTTAAAAAAGAAAAAACATTCATAAAACAAAAAATATCAATCGAACAAAAAGCAGCTTCTTTCTACCTTATTCAAAATAAATGTTCATGCATCTTCAGCAGAGGAAACATTTATAAACAAATCTCTTGAAGTTTGACTCACAGGAACCCACCCAGCTTGAGCAAATCTCTGAGAATCTTATCCATCTTCAAAAGCCCACGAATGATTGATGGTTTTCCGTGAGATAGCTGAGAAACACCGTCTGCACAAAACAGGATGTAGATCATACATTTTATACAAATAGAAAAACAACGGCAACAACAAAGTGAAGGTTCTTGTGTGACGATTGTGAATTTAAAATACTATTTTGCTATCGGAATTTACTAGACCATGAACGCCCCAGAAGCAATTACGTGAATAAATCAAGTACTTACTTCTCTATCACTCGAACGCAAGGGCTTTCACTTGAATATAGATTCAATACAAGAAAGTATCTTCCCCACTCAGTAAATTCAAAACAAGTGTTAACAATTATTACCAACGAAAAATTACAACTCTTGGTTGGCCAAAAGCTTGCACACTTGTTTTGTGTGTACTAGTTGTGGGTTCAAGCCAGTGGGGGTTCATTAAAAGGAAAGATTCGAAGCTCTCTACTAAAAACGGTATATGCCTTCTTAAAAGCTAATCAATTCGTTTAGACTTTCATAATAATTTAACCAACCAACGAAAAATGCAAGATTCAGCACGTAATAATACTTCATTATAAAGTATAGCGAATAATCAATTAACGATTTGAATTCTTATCAGCGTTGTAAACCATGCTTGGAGTTTCTACACACGGAGCCCACTGTTTTTTTTTAAATAATAATAATAATAATAAAAGCTCCGAACCACTCCGTTTAATCGATCCCATGAGTTCTGAATCTGAAACCGAGAGCCCAGAAAGAAAGCATGCTAACCATTCGGACAACCGTGGACAATGAAGTTGTAGGTTATTTCGTCACCTTATAATCAAGGAGTCCTGCTTCAAGCACCGACGGGAACACATCTTAGATCACCTTTAGTACATTTGCCACCATCGTTTCAGTTCACTTCACATTAAATGAATTGCTCTTACATGAACTGGGTGTCAGCATATAAGGTGTTCACAAGCATGCAGTAAAAACGTGTATTTCATATTAATTTCAAGAAAAGATAACATATTAAGCTCTAAGTATGTAATAAAACTGGGGCATATTGTATGTTTTTTTTAACGTACTGTGTACTAAAATGTGACTTGATTTTCAATGCAGAAACAAGTATATGCCTTACTATATTGAGCACTGCACTAACCGGTATACAATATAAACATGACCTTGCAATAATCGTGCTTGTAACTTCATTGGGTTTGGTTTGATTACAAGTGTTTGAAATTGAAATGAAAATGTGATAGGAAAGTAACATTCTCAATCCTGATCTGAAAGTTAGACTGTAATCTACACGCTGATCTCCCTCAAGAGCATTGTATTGAACAGCAGAACACGAAAATCAGGACAGAAAATTTAATTCCCGGAATACTGAGACAGAAGATTCTCAACAATTTCCTGACTATTATTCAAACTCATAAGTATATAAATAGCCCCTATGATTCAGTTAAAATTATTATCGATATTTTTTCTTTGTTAATAATAATAATAATAGTCATTATCTAATAGTCCAGAGATATGAGAATTATTTGGCTTCAATATTCTTGGAAACTGAGAAATTTCTCCAGTAACGTTACTGAAAATATCCAGCATTCAGTTACACTTTTTCCAGGAAACTGTCTTAAATCTGTTTAAGAGTGTACGAAGGTTGTATGATAGAGGGAGAGTGAAGGTTGTCATATTAAAGAAGAATGCAGAGGAAAAATATCTAAAGAACGATTACACTCTTCAGCGAATGATAAACAGCAGTAGAAAAACAGAGTCCCCACCATTCACCTATAACAGGGTATTATTCCAATTCTCTCATAATACATAGCTATGGAAACTGGAATGATGCCATATTCACGAAACAAACAATAATTCTGAAGTACCTCAATCTGATCTGTTTCGATTTTTCCAAATAATAGGTTCAAGGATCCCCTTATATAGAGTTTTCGCGACCTCTTTAGAATGTAGTACAAGAGATTTCAAGAAATGTTTAGGTTTTTGTTGCAAATAATACTATGTATCAAGAATGTGTAGACAGTATTTATAAATAAATCTGTATCTCAGGAAACGGAAGTCTCGACTGAAGTTGAATCTTTCCATTCATCAAAGAAATAAAGAGAAAAGAAGAAAAAATCTCCCACATCATTCTCTTTTTTATTATCCCTTTTTCTTCCCTCTTACTCTAATACTTGTAACAGTCACCGGAATTTTCTAGGATTTTCAAAGCACAAAGTTATATTTCAAAATTTCTGCAACTAAAGGAAGAAACAAATGTCCATGGTTTCACCTTCTGGAAAGGGCAACAATATCTCGAAACAGCAATTTTAAATCTTACTAAAAAGAAGAGAGTATTTTTTCTCTTCTATAGAAATAAAATTCTTTTGAAATATAATTGAAATTCTCGTGCTGCACTGGTAAGAGACATGCCGTTTGACAAAACAATACACTTTTCTGTGGCTATTTCCGGTACATTAACTTGGTCCAACATTTTTTTCTCTTTCCTACAAAAGACAGAACTTCTGTATATTATATACATTAAAGGAATCCCCCAGGATAATAATTTACTAAAGCAGAGAAAAAGTAGAAAAATTATCATAAACAACCTCAATAAATATCAACTATACAGTTGTGAAGTTGGCTCACAATGTCACTTGTTTTAATAACCATCTGAATTACGGTTTACATTTTAAGACAATCATTCTAAGTTACATGAAAATTACACTCATACCCTTTTAACTCACTCCAGCGAATTCTACTTCTACTCGCAGAAGACCTGCGTTGCTACGCATTACATCCCAGTGAGGCTGTGCATATTGTTGCGAAACGCCTCACCTATTAGTTGTTTTATGGATTTATTAACTTCCCCAATTATCCAAAGGACCATTACGCGTTGAATAGATAGAACAAAGCAAAGCTACGGAAGAGCGTAACATAAAGAATGCGGTTATATTACTAGCATCACAAATGTTTATGAAACGAAGAATACGTTCGCTTTTGCTTTATTATTATTATTATTATTATTGAATGGCTTGAGTCAACTGTTCGTATACGCGGATGATGTAGATTTAATAGGTAACGACAAAGATGTACTACAAAGTAACGCCGATGTCTTAGAAGCGTGCTATGAGATAGGTCTACAGGTGAACATAAAGAGAACAAAATACACGATAACAAGCAGAAACACTGACAATGAAGGAAATAGATACATAACAATTAAGAATGAGAAAATAGAGAAAGTAAACAAATTTAAATACTTGGGAGCATATGTAACAAGCAAAAACGAGGCTACGGAAGAAATAAAAAATCGCTTAGCATCGGGAAACTCATGTTTCTACTCAGTCCAGAAATTCCTAACCTCGCGATTACTATCAAGAAAGTTGAAATTGAAAATGTACAGAATGGTTATTCTTCCGGTAATACTTTACGGTTGCGAAAGTTCGAGTATGATTTTAGCAGATGAGTATAAATTACGACTGTTTGAAAATAAGGTCTTGAGAAAGGTATAGGGGAAGTCAGTTTAATATGAACAGTCCGAAGCTTATACCCCCATATCTTCCATGTGCATTGCGCAAGACCGAAACAACGAAGTTGGTAGCCTTGTTTGGAGTTTTGTGGTTGACGAGGGTGGAGCCCAAGCTATTGTGCTACTAATGTTGTGTAATAAAGGAGAAGTTTACAGATACGTACAATTAAAAAAAGTTATAATTTTTTAGCTATAGTAAAATCAGGGTAATGGAAACTAAGCTACAACGAGGTATTCATTCGTTATATAAAATATATCACTTAATGTATAGTCAGTTCCGTCTAGGAACACAACGCCAGTCGTGTGTTCACTTCTTTGTGATAAACATAGCTGCAAACTACAGTACATTAAAAAAAACACTAGCAGTCGGTCAAATATAAGCTTTTAAATTCAGTTTAATATGAGCATATACAAATTTACTGAAAATAATGAGAGAAAAGAACGTGAGGAGCTTTTGCAGGTATTAATTAGAGCAGAAAATCTGTAATGACAATATTTTGTGGATGGCATTTAGTACCTACCCCCAAATTATTCACAGACTATTACTTTCTAAAGTAAGCCCACATGCAGCAGATGTTACTAAGCAACATTCCTTACACTATACGAATGTATAGGCCTATTTGACCATTTGTAAAGTAAACTAACCTAACGTTATGTAACCTAAAGTCAGTAATAGTTACAATATCACGATTCATAGGCCTAATCACTACCAAATTATTTGGGAGAGATACTAAAGAGCAGCCATGGATGACAAAGTCTGCACTCCTTTAGTTCATAATCAACCTAACCTATTATGTTTGGCCACTTGTTATCAATTTCCGGTTTAGGCCCTTTTGCTAGACTCTTGTGACCATCCTACAATAATGGGTGTAACTGGGGGGTCTATGGGAGCCCCAGTCCTGCCTAGCCCAAGCCGATCCTTCCCCCCAAACAAATCATAGCCCTAGTAGTTAATAGCCTATTGTAAATGTTATATTCTACTGAAGTTTTAACTCCGGGTAGTGCTAAAGATGTAGTGTTTCTGTTCTTTTGGTAATTTTTTGTTTTACGTAATTTAGATTTGAATTTTTTTTATTATTATTATTATTATTTTAAAGACCTGCGATGAAAAAAATTATACCACAATTTCAGTTTTGTCAAAAAAATGGCCAATTAGACTCTTCTCCCTCTTGGGGAAGAAAAGTCTAATTGTATATTTTTGTCAATTTTTTCACAAAACTGAAACTGCGGCTTAGACTTTTCTCGTCGCAGGTCTCCATTTGCACATTCACAGGAGTAAAGTTCGAGTGTGTGTTTCACGAGCATGAGTGGCTTTTTTTTTCTTTTTTGCTAATTGTGATCTTTAATTGTACAGTACCTTTTATCTTTTATTCTACTGTTATTTATTCTTTTTCACTTGGATTGGGTGTGCAGATATTGACACAGAATGGTGCTCATATATGCCCTATGCAGTGCTCATATCATGTACCATGGGAAATATGAGCACTGCACACCTACCTTACTTTCCTCTTCATTACTCGGATACCAGAGGATGTACAACTCTGTACTTTCTAGCGTTGTTCAAAGAAGAACCTGTCTTACTTTTAGTTATAATTTGATTTTTTGTAATCAACCATTTTTGAGATACAATCGCATTTTCATTAACTATGCTCATATTCACCTGACTTCCCCTACGGGTCGAAACGGGACGAGATGACTGGGGAATGGAGGATAATGCATAATGAAGAGCTTCATGGACTTCATGACCCACCCAGAACAATGAAATCGCCACGACTAAGGTGGGCACGCCATGTAGCTCTAATGAGATAGAAACGAAGATCATATTTCATCCTGGTTGATGAGCCGGATGGAAAGACTGTTGGGAAGACCGAGACGACGATGGGAGGATACTATTAGAAGGGATCTTCGAGAAGTAATTGTTTGTGATGAAAACTGGCTTGATCTTGCTGAGGATAGAATCATGTAGAGAATGTTTGTTACTGCAGCGATGAACTTATTATTACCATAGAGCAAGCCATCGAGTAAGTAAATATTATTATTATTATTTTACTTCGTAACTTCGCTAATAAGTTAAGATCGCATAAATTTTGCAACACGTGTATATCACATTTCACCTAGATATGTTATTTACAACTCCCTGTTACGAAATGTTGCCAAACAACCATTTATATATTCTGTCATTAATCGACTCCAATACTTCCTTGTAACATGCTACTTTAAAACTGAAAAAATATTCTTTCTTTTTTCGAAGGCTCATAAATTCTTTACTATGCTTCTTTCTTCCTATGCACTACAATATTCTGTTCTTGTTACATTATACTAAATTCGAGCTCGGTTTCCAGCAGAACTCGTTACATTATTCATGTCTTGGGAATCTTTTATGTTACAGGGTTCCCACTCATTTGCCACGATCAAATTCCCTGACTTTTCCAGGTCACTACTCAGAAATTTCCAGGTACCCCATTTTGTATATTTATCATAATTCCATGGGAAAATAAAGATCATAGCTGCATGAAAATAAAGATACATCAAAATATTTCACTGTACTTTTTTAAAAATTGCTTCATGGTTGGCACATTAGCCTCCAAGTAATTTCAAAAACGATCTAACATTAAATGCCTGCTGTAGCTAAATGAACTTCAAACAATAAGCAATCAAAATTCCCTAAATTTTCCAGGTTTTCAGACATTTTTAGTGAAATTCCCTGACTTTTCCAGGACTATTTAGTGCTAAGCTGGAAACCCTGACTTTTCCAGATGAGTGGGAACCCTGTGTTATTTTCAAAGTGAAACTAATATTTGACACTTGATGCTAACTTTAATTTGATAACGCATATTTATTAGAAGATACCAAACCTTGTTAGATAGAAATAACTTCGAAATAATCCGTCTATGTTTTAAATATTGAACTCTTTAGCACGGATAAGTTATGGGAAGAAACTACCCGAGGAATGTCATCTGAGCCTTCCCTAGCGAGATGATGTCCACAACCTCAGCGGGGATTCTATCTCTTGAGAGCTACATCTGCAAGGCACATATGTTACAGCCGTCCATCCAGTTCAGTTTGTGCACACAGAAGCACATAGTATCAGGATATTGCACAGCTTTGTTGCACTTGAATGCAACTTAGCAATGATTGGTTAACTATAATGTCAGAAACATTACTTTGTATGCAATCTCCCCCAATTTCCGATCAATTCAACTCTCACATTCTACAACGCTTTCAAGGATAAAGTTTCTAATGACAAGCTTTCTGAATGAGATGCTCAACTCTTCCTTTAAATACACACTTCTGGAAGGATTAAAATAAAATAATCAGCTCCTTTGGAACATTAATTCAACCACCAAAGTACTATTCTGATTGTCGAAAAACGAAGCTCTTCTGGGTGCACATAATTTTTTTATCTGGGTTATCACAGGTAAGTCAAATTCTGCAACACATCTAAACGCTGTTGCGTGACTTTTCGCAATAGACGAGTGAAGAAGGTAAAGTTTTCAACAAGAGTCGAAGCAACAGTTACATTTTACAGAAACATAAACACATTTAGACTCTTCAACAAAGGACTTCCAACTGTTCCAGCACTTTTGTTCAGTAAAACTGAAGGCGTTCTCTGTGATTGCAGAGCGTGGGATTCTCTCATTCGTCTTTCGCCTGTCACACAATCTCCTCTGGTCTCTTCTTTTACCAAGCCTAGTCCGAGAAAACGGATATTGCATTCGGTTAATGAAACGAATTTGTTTGTTTGGTAAAGCGCCGAGTTCGAGAAACCAGTCAGGGATGAGTTTTAAGAGACGGAAAGGGAGACTCCCCCTATTTCCTCTTGAGATTTAAGGCTTCTAGTAACAAGCAGTACGAAAAAGGAGAATTGTCAGGTCTCCACATGTCTGTGTGAGTATGTGTGTGTGTGTGTGTGCTGTATTTCTTTTCAAACTTCTCTCCGTTTCTGACCTTAGCCTACACACATACAGACAAGGCAAGTGATGTCAACTGAACTGACAGTCCTCCCTTAGCTTTCTCTCTTTCTATCTCCCCATCTTTCATTCTTTGCCTTTGAACGAATAACTTGCTACATATTTTTCTTTCCTAAGAACCATTTGTTATGTGCTTTAGAATTTTTTTAAATTAAAAAAAAAAATCTTGTCATTCACTTTGTAAATTCCAACACAGTACTTGGAACTACGATCTGTGTTATTTACAACAGTGATCAAAGGGACAGCAAACTGCGATACTTGATTTCGTTTGCTCTTTCGCTTTAATTGCTTCGATCAAACGAGTTTGCTGCTGTTCAACTCATGCACTGTTACAATATTGCTTTCAAAAGTTTGTATCTGTCCTTTTGCTTCTACTTTTGTACAACGTTTGAATCAAAATACTATACTGTTCTCTTTTTTTTTTTTTTCTCGTCTCTTTTCTTTATTTTTGAACTGAAATAAAATGTTCCTATTTTGAAACCCTTATCAAGTAACAGTTTTGAAAATGCAGGATTTCAGGCTAATTGGAAACTGGTATTCTTCTTCTGAGCACTGCAGCTTTCGTTTCATTTTGCTTATATCGAACACATAATGAACAACGTTAAATAACCATACTGATAAAAAAATCATCCATGCATTTAACTCATTTGTTCACACAAAACTGAAGCTATGCTTTCCATTATCACACTCCTATGAAGTTCTATTTATGTTTCAATATCTGTGCCTACAAAATCCAAGTAGCTTGTTTTACGGTGCGCGTACACTATCAATTTTTGGAAGGAAAGGTTAGCCGTAGGTACTTTCATATAACTGGTGCTGGAAGTTCATATCCATCGGTCAAAAGACAGAGACGTGTTTAGGGGTGGGACTGTCCTTCCGAAATTCAAAGTTCTATGACGAGTAAGTATAATGTTAGGAGTAACAATTATATGTATTTAATATACTCTTCATACCTAAGCACATTTTCAACCCACCAACCCCGCAAACCCGTGGACCCCTCCTGAAACCAACTTTTAGATATGTGCCTGAGACGTTAGAACGTTCCCTTTGAATGCGTTTGTCCCCAGGTTTGAGTCTCATGGGGATCCACTTGGCAGACTGGTTCGCAGCCTACTTTACCAAAAACTGTAGGTCCCGTCCTTAGAAGCCTCGTTTAGGACGTTAAAATGTAATTCAATCAATCCATTATATTCATCGGTCAATAATATAATGGAACCTTGATAGCTCGAATCTGAAGGGGAAAAGACAAAATTGAGTACTCGAACATTTCGACTTAGCAAGGTTCGACTTATTGAGAGGAATAATATGAAACTTCGAGATATAGAGGGCCAGAATAGACTGACGCTTCATCTCTATAGTTAGGAGCCTGCATTTTCACTTCGCCATCATTATGAAGCACTTAATTACGTGCTGACTGCGGCAAAACAGACGAAGTACCCGTACTTAATTGCGTGCTGATCACGGCGAAACAGACACTCGCTGAGATAGTACTGACATTATTTTTAGTGTCTTTTCGTTCAGTTCAGATCGTTCAACTCCTTAAACTTCGACTTATAGAGGTACTTATACTGTAACTTCAACTTGTAAAGGTTCTCCAGCAGAATTTCTCGAGTTATAGAGGTTCAACGGCACGTTCAAAAAAACAACAAAAATTCGAATTATCGAGGTTTTCATTTCATAATGTTCGACTTATAGAGGTAAATTAACACGAGGTGGAATAGGGAAAATGGAGGGGAATTTTATATGAATAAAATTCGATATATCAAAAAATTCGAGTTATCGAGGTTCCACTGTATATAGACGAGTGGCGTTTTGATATTATTGTGACTTAAATTAACTCTATGTATGTATTCATTGTTCTATGTATTCAATTCTTTTTATTCTAATGCATGTCCTTGGTAATTTGACTGTCGTGGAGCCACAATAAAATGATGAAAGAGGGGAAAAACTTAATTGTGAATGCCATTACATGTTGGCCTCTGATGTACATCCAAGCGCGGTTCTGATATCAAAGTTTATAAAAGATGCCATATTTCCAAGCTACCCGCTCGATTTGAACCACATTAAATTCTTAAACAAACGCACGCTTATCACATCAGAGAAAAACCGCAGAACAAAAGTTTCATTATTTATTTATTTTTAATGATAATAGTACCTGCCCTGGACAAGTTTTTATTTCTTAATTTTGGAAATCCAATTTTTAATGTAACAGCATTACATGTCCACTAAAAATGTTCAATGTCAATTAGAACTCTATCAGAAATCTCACACAGCAAGTTGTTTGTTGTTTAAACTCATTTCCAATAAAGACAGATACTATTCTCCTCCAAAATACATATATAAAGTGCTAAGGCATTAATATATACATATTTTGAATAATACATATGACAGTATTAAATAAGATGGCAGGAGGAAGAAAACGATGCGAATAAAGGAGAAATTAAACCAACAAGGTTGTTCCTATACGTAGACAATCGATATCCTTTCTTCTCATTGTTATGGGAAGATCGGAATTTCTTTTTTTTTTTTCAACGAAAGATAAATGGAGGTACTTAACCTTATGCCACCTGAACCCATGTTCGTTACAGTGGCTGTCCCTTCGAAATCTTGATTAAAAGCACTGTATTTGTAACATGAAATTGCACGCACGTATGAACAAGCCAGCGTCAAAGGACATTGGACAGGTACCATAATTCTTGGTCAGCTTGTCCAGAGGAACTTCAGCATGTGGCGCTCTCTTCTGCACGTTCAATGTCCAAAAGCACAGTGACTACTGCATGTCGCCCACTCACTACGATTTCCTTTATCTGAAAATTGTTGTGCTAATATTTTATCCAAGCCAGCCTATGCTCACGACCACTAGTACGAACAACTCAATTTCCATAGAATGAAACTCAATGAAATTCGCACAAGGTAATAAAAGAAAATTGCTTCACAAGCTTGTATAGTGATTATGGTTTCTTAATTACTTACGTGTGTAGTTACGGAGGTAGAGGCGCCCGCAGATGGCATGATACCGACATAAATAACGAAATGTACTGACTACTAATTGTGTAAGCTGTGCCGCCATAGCAAACAACACTCGAGGTTGTACCAGACTATTTGAGCGAGGTCTATGATTCAGGACTGCAGCTGAGATCAATCATAAGCTTATCTACCGCATAACTACCACAAAAAAAAATATCTTTTTTTTGGGGGGGGGGGTCCTTTAAGGTACACTCCTCAATCATAAAACTTGGCTCAAGTCCATTCTAGTGGTACAACTAGGACTGTCGTTTTCTTCACTGTTAAAGATTTTGAGAAAGGTCCCTGATATATACTATACTGTTTCAGAGATATATCAGTAGTTGCTGTTATCGCCAATAGTTCTGGGAAAGCCCTTAACAATATTGAAAGTCTTCTGTATTCCGTTCCAGTTTGATTTGCGCACGTGCACAGAAAGAGAAAACTGTTTCTTATCGTAACCATAAGCCCAACGCTCATTAAGTGATTGTTGGCGCTTTCTTCATCGCTTATTTTCCCAGAAATAAATCGGAAATATTCTCAATCAATGGAGATTCTGACCCCTAACTGACAAATCGAAAAGTTAACTAAAGGTGGGCGAAATCGTGGTAGTGCGTAATTCGTGGGATTAACTTAGTTAATACTCGTATCTTCGGAATTTGGACAACGTATTTCTATAGCATACTTAACCTTTTGGTTCTGTTGTGCACTTAGAACTGACAGCTTGGTCCATTGGATAAAACGCTAGACATTTTAATTTAATAATCCGTGTTCGAGTCCCGTTTGAGCCTGCTTTTGTTTTACCATTTACTTCCTGATGAATTCCTGAAAATTGAACAATGGTTTTTATCAGTCAATGCACAGGTAATTTCCATACAGTTAGGTTGCCTATCTTTTTTCTTTTTTAAAGGAATGTTTCCGAATTCTTTTCAGTGTTGACCGACCCGTATTACGTCACTAACTGCACACTGCTCTACATACTGCGTTTTTAGCGACTCTCACTTCAATAATACGCATGACACGATATGTATTTTTGCTTGTCCTGACGGGAATAATAACTTCCTTGTAACACCCTTTATATTTCCGAATTGTAGTGATACCTAACAAGTTTTAAATGACCATCTGTCAGCAAAAACCTCAATTCATTATCACGCTACTTTCACACAGACCTATTATGTCTGGTTTCATCATCAGTTATCCACTCCCTAGGACTTAAATTAAAATGACAAAGAAAAGGATATTTGAGTAAAGCTAAAGTAATGCACTTATCAACAAAAAACTGAATTTACATTCATGTTCAAATTCCGGGACAATGTGCTACAGTGTCTAAAGATTTCCCTGAATTTCATCAATCACGAATGCCAGGATGGTACCTGAAATAAAGATCATGGTCGTTATCTTTTTTTTATTCCTTCTCCTAATTACAGGTTAAAGCGTGTGACTGATTATTTCTAGGCTAGGACAATAAACAAACGATAAATACGAAGTTTTGAAACTTCAACAGTGAAAAAGAAATTTTCCTGTACGAAGATTTTAGTCATGAAGTATTGTACTTTACATCGTTCTCTTTGAATGAAATCTTGTTTATGTGTTAACATCTTTAACCACAAGATGAAATTTTAACTTGTAAAAATTCAAATTGCAGCTTAACATTCGAATTTAGCAACTTTATTCAAAATATTTCTGTGCGTTTCTAGTCTCGCATTTTAAGCTCATTTCATTGTTGACAGACACACAAGTTTGAGCCGAAACAAAATGATACACACATTTAAACAAAGTCAATCTCGAGAGCACTTAAAGAATACATGACGAACAGCTAGCCGCATAGAGTATACGTTTTGATTTAAAGTTTATTCTCTCCCTCAATTATGTAACTTTTCAGCACTTAAAGGCCCGAGGGCAAGAAAATGACAGAACTGCCATTTTTCTTCTATCTTTCCTTGTTGAAGCAAAACTCAGAACTGCACAAACCAGGCAAAAAAAAGGAGAAAAAAACTTATCTATACGAGAAATAAAAATAGAAAGGACGATATTACGAGTGAAAATGAACGAACGTCACTGACGCTAAAAAGGACAAGAATAGCACTACTGAAACAAGACGCTTGGCTGATGTTAATTTCTCACTGCTTCACGCGGATGGATGACGAAACGCTTAAAGCAAAATTCGAAACAATCAACGGCACGTTCGTCAAGTGACGACGTCTGAATTCCAGAGAAATTACAATCGCTGGAGCGTTAGGAAATCCGTCCGTGCCCAGCACAATGGCTCCCTCAACGCCCATCTCCAGGCTTCTTCCTTCATTTCCCTTGCATACCTCGATCCTTCAACTTCCTCCTTCATATTTCTTCTCTTCTCTTCTTTCCAAATACGTAGCATCCCACACACACACACAAAATATAAAGAGCAGAAACACCAATGACAGAATTTTTGCTAATATAACAATATGAGACTAGAAATTATTATTAATTTATATTAGCTGAAGTTGATGAACCTAGCGTATCTGAGAAGTATCCCCCGTTCATGCTTCAGAGTTTCCTCTGTATTACCGAGTTCTACAGAAACTTTTACTCCGAATGGTATATTAACGTTAATTGGCAAAGGTATGCAGCTTGTTGCCAAGCTCCAACACAAAGAACAAAACTTTCCAGAATGCCAGAACAAAGCATTGTTATATACATACCGGACGCGCCTAACCACACCCTTCAATATACGCGGTTAATATGAAAGATGATCTGGTTTGTAACAAAACTAATGCAAGTTAATTACCCTCTCTCAATACAAACTCTACATGCCTATATGTACGCATCCGGCGTACAATTGCTCCACCGCTATGAGGTCTTCTGCATTCCACCAAATTAATAAGACAATGCCGTACTTTAAACAAAAAGGTATTTTATTCAACTTAGTAATTATTAAAAAGTAACAGATCAAACGTTTGAAGCAAACACCTAACAGTCACAGAAGTAATTACAGACACAGAACTGTAAACTGTAACTGTAAACTGATTAACTGTAAACCATCACAGAAGTAATTAATCATCATATTCAGCCGTTTTCCATCCACTGCAGGATGAAGGCCTCCCATTTTCTTTCATATATCTCAGTTTGCTGCTATCCTCATCCATGTAGCTCCTGAAAAACGCTTGATTTCATCTACAAATCTTACATCTGGACGTCGTCTCGGTTGTTTCTTTCCTCTAGGAATCCAATGTAGTATATTTGTCGTCCATCTCCTATCTGTTCGTCTAGCTATGTGACCGGTCCATCTCTACTTTATCATCTTCGCAGTCTTGATTACATCATCTACCTTTGTTTGCGAGCGAATTCATTCATTTTTCTTCCTGTCCCTCCTGGTTATTCCTAGCATGCATCTATCAATTCCTCTTTGTGTAACTCAATCTTTGAGTCGTTTGCGCATTCAATGTCCAAGTTTTACAGCCGTACATCATCACAGGTAAGACACATTGATTGCTTTACGCTTCAGATACATTGGTAGTTTGCTTTTGAAAATAAAGTTTCGTCCTCCAAACGAATTCACGCTATTTTACATCATCTATTAATTTCGTTAGTCAACTTGGGATTTTCATGTTTTCAGTACTTTCGTTTTACTTAAATTCATTTTAAGGCCGATTTTCGAACTCTCATTGCACAGTTCTTCCATTCTGGTTTGTAGTTCTGCATTTAAAGCAAACAGAACTATATCATCAG